>JAPMOR010072809.1:48228-66974 GCA_026543865.1 Argiope aurantia
CTATTAATAATCAATTTATCTATATTTTATCTAATCAATATATCTATATTTGAATACAGACAAATTATTCGTGATGATTATAATCGAGTTAATTTAATTAATTGACATATTTTATAATTATTTGTTGTAATTACCATGAAGCCCAATAGCGCTTTAATTGTTGTTATTATACTATTTTTTTTTGTTTGGAATGGATCTAAAAACATTTCAAATAGCTTTAAAAATAGCCAATATAAAATTAGTTAATTATAATAAAAATAGCCAATATAAAATTAAATAATTATAATAAAAAATATCTTATATGAAAATAATAATAATAACAATAATAAAAATAGTTCATATAAAATTTATAAAAATGTTAGGTTTTTAGTTTAATCTAATGATAGCTCATAGTTTTTTAAAATCAGACATCAACACAAACTATGCTTCTACAATTCAGATTTTGTTATTAACATTCGCCAAAATAATAAGCATGTCCTGATTCCAGAGGCGATTCTAATTCATTACACTGCTTGATAGAATTAAAGCATCAGAGATATTACTCGACTTAAATATGTTTCAGATCTTAATATGTAGGGAGTTTTCCTTCGGGGTTACATTTGCAAAGTCTGTAATAAAATAATCAGAATATTTCAAAGCAGGATCTTTATTACTGCAACAGGCATAAGTAACAACTAACTCTAAATATATCGTTATTGAAGTAATTTCGTCATTTGAAGATAATTCGTTTAACATTTGTGACTACCTTCGTCACATCATTTTGGTTGTTACAGTTCATCTTGGAATTGCTCAGCAAAATCTCTGGTTTAGACTGCGTCAAATAAATGCTGCGTGGTTATAGAATAACTTTCACTGTTACCATCAGCTATAATTAATGAAAAGAATAAAGCAGAATTTTTTATATACACTTTGGAAGACATAATGGAAACGAGGAGAAGTGAATTACCCTATGAAAATACATCGATTAACAATAAAAAGATTTTGAAAGTACTGAAATAAAAAGAGTTAAAAATTACAATGGACCAATAGGAAATGAATTATGCAGAATTTCTTTAATGTTCCAATAATACATATGCACACACGCACACACACACACACACACACACACACACACACACACACACACACACACACACACACACACACACACACACACACACACACACATATATATATATATATATATATATATATATATGTATGTATGTATTTATAAAGTCATGGCATTCAGCATGATGCTGACAGAATATAAACTTTTATTAATCAACTTATGTCACCTGGTCCACTGGCAATACTTTTGTTAAGCTAATCATCCTTTTGCACACCATATTATTTCATTACAGACTTTTGAAGATTTTTTTTAAATTCTTTTTCTATCCACATCTTTTCTTCCCACAATTTGCCTATAATATTTAGTTTCATTTCATTCAATTCACTATTTTCAATTGAAGTTTTTCCAGTAAAAGTTATTTTTTGACCACCCTATATACATTGCACCATACACCATCAACATTATAAAAGGCCATGTTCAATAGTCTTCCATATATTATATAGTATAGCACGATATTGTTCGGAATTATAAAAATGTTATAAAGTGTTCCATGATATTCTTCATTGTTATATAACATTTTACGATATTGCAAATTATTGTTCAATATCATGAAATGTTATAAATATTTTACGATATTGCAAAATATTATTCAACATTATAAAATGTTATGCATTGCATAATACTTTTCATTATTATATAATATTGTACGACATTCCACAATATTGCCCTACATTACATAGCGTTATAATGTATTGTACGATATTCCGCATACCATCCAATACTGTATTAGAAGACATTCTATTTTTATATTACTACGATTTTGGGTTATGTCCTTGATGAACGAGTGTGTTATGTTAGTATGTTATATCTTAATAATTTTACAACTAATGTATACAAATGATATTCTACATAAAAAATGAAAAGAAAGATTTCATCTGTTCTGATAATAAAAAAGCAATATTTTTTTAAAAAGAATTCTTTTAAAAAACACAATACACTATTTTCTAGAATTCATCAAAAATTATCTTCCATCCACCCTATTCAAATGCATTAAGAAGCATTATTGATAACTATTACAAATTATGTTTCATAATTTATGCGTGAGCTTTTAGACACCTGAAAAGTTAAGAAATCTTATAAATGTATAGCAAAGAAACCAAAGTGATTGCGTGCCTGCTAGACTTTTTATTGCTTAATAAGTCCAAGAATAAAACGTGACTTTTTAAAAGTGCAAAATACGGAAAAAGAAAGCAAATTAATTTTGCTCACGGTTTCAAAATGCAGTACTTAACAAATACGTTTCTAAAAGCCAAGCTATCACTAATTAACATAAAAATGAGAATAAGCGTTTTACTTTCATCAAGTCTTCGTTCAAATTGTCGAGGAAATATTCACATTTCTTGGTGAAATAAACGTATTTAATGTTATTTGTTAGATTTCTTTCAAAAGATTTGAGAGTAAATGATCCAACTCCATTTATTCCTTTCAAATAAATATGAAATTACTTATTTAAAAGAACCAGACTAATTCAAATCGACCGAATATGCAAACAGAGAAGAAAAAAAAATCACCACCATATTCAAATTGTAGAATAAATATCGAGATGGTAAATAGGCAGCATATTTTCTTTAAATCTTCCATTACTTCTTTTTCTCGAACACCATTTAATCAAAACAAGCAAAAAATAATAAGAGTTGAACGGGATATGTACTTCTAAAAGGAGGCAAACTGGCGGAAGAGTCGATGGAGAAGACTCAAAAGTACGAAAGAAAATATATCGTAATAAAATTTAATATGTATTTTCCAACTAGAATATAAAATAGTTGCTGCAGTTATGAGCATTATGACTACATCACATAAAGCGAGTTTCTCTTTCAAAGGCATTATGAAAAGATGGTGGAAAAAATAATAAGATCGATTCGCCGATAAAAATTTACTCTTTTATGCTGTTCATAACGATAAGTTAAAAAACAAAAGACGGTCCTTTTTGAGTCATTTTCGCTTCGAAAGTGGTTACATAAATAGCTGCAGTTACAGTTACATTTGGAAAAGATATTCTTTACTTTTACGAAATCTGTTCAATAAAATGATTTGGAAAACAGCGAGAGACAGTAAAATAATTTGAGTTGGAAAAGTGAGGAATGGAAATTTAAAGGGTACTTTGTTATAAAATGGGGTTGTATTTCATTTTATTTGCCATTTAATTCTACGAAGATTTCAATTGTTGGAGATTATAAGTACATTTTTCTTAACATGTTTTGAAATTTTAATATCTCGAATTCCTAGAAATAAGAGCTACTCAATTGAATAAAATGTCTATTATTCTTAAATAAAGATATTTCATTGTTTCTTGATTAGAAATTTCCAATGTAACAAATTTTCAAAAGAACACTAAAAATACTTAATCCTCCGTTGATTTGTATAAAATGAACAGAACTGAATTTTTCAAATCTTATAAACGTCATAATATAATTTGAATTATTCACGTTTCTTGGGAAGTTTCTATAAAAGATTATATTTCATTTTCTTTTTCAGATTTATTTATTTTATTTTATTAGTCTTATATCTTTTCTTATATCTAACAAGTTATTCCTTTAATAATATATTTGTTGCTAAGAAATAAGGTATTTGTTGCTAAAGAAATAAGGCATGTTATGGTTGGGTAATGAGTCGAATGAAGTTTATGAATTTGCAAGTTGGTCATTGTTATTAAGAAAATAATAGGACAAGACGCACTTCAGAAAACAATTGATACTTTTCGCCTGGAAGATTACCGGAGATTCTTCTTGGTTGCTTTCTCGTATAAGAAGTATTAAAAGAAAAAGCATTACTATCTTCCAAAATTTGAACTTGAGTTTTTGACAAATCTATACATTTCAGACTTCTACGAGTTAGCAGAAACATATTCTTGGATTTCTATCAGTACATGAACAACTTTGAAACTCAAAACCTCTTTGAACTAGAGAAATGAAATTTGATATATAGTTTTTGCAACAAATTTTTGACGTGTTTGACTATTTTTTGTTTGCTTGTTTTTTTTTTTTTGTTTCTTAGTTTTACAAATATTTGACGAATCTTTATATTTTAGACTTCTCTGTGTCTGAAAAACGCTTTCTTGGATTTATATCAGTTCATGAACATGATAACTCAAAAATTCTGTGAGCTAGATAGATGGAATTTGGTATATAAACTTTGTAACTAATGTGTAGATTTGGATGAAATTTTGAACCAAATCCATGCAGTGGAAGTCTGTCGGTCCAGCTGTCTAAACATAATAACTTCAAGATGAATAGAGCCTGATAGATAAGATTTAACAAATAATTTTAATATCAAATCTGAAGTCAAATCAATCAGGTGTATTATGAAGATACTGGGCATTCTTTTGATCTCTGTCGGAAACTTGGAAATAATCGCTATGAGATCCTCCGTTATGCCCACAAGCATTTCATAGATGATTAATTTAAATTGACATTTTAAGTAAAGTCGTATGGATTGAATTCGTTGAACTTGGAGAAGAAGCAATGTATTTCGTGCATTCTAAAAAAACTATCAAAATGCTGTGTCTCTGTTAATACGCTTCTCTCTGAAACTATATAAATTCACAATACCTAATCAATGTCTCTTCTTCTTTGTGCTTTCTGTCTTCTTAGACGGTACTACACTGCGCTACTTTTGTTATAGTTTAAACAAAGAAATCTTGATAAGAAATAAAAATAGAACTTTTTTTTTAAATCTTAAAGAATAAAAATTGTTTGAAAAATCACCACACTTGTTACTTGCATAGAATTTACAGAGAAAATATTCAAATTTTGTGAAAGTTTGAAAATTTAGTTCTATTTACTTATTTTTTCAGAATCTTTCACTCACTTTGTGATAACAAAATCTTGTAGTATCATACTAATAATACTTTAAATTTGAAGAAATAATTTAAATACACATTTGAAACAATTTATTTTGCTTGGAGTTATAGTGCCATATATTATATTTTTAATTTTATACTCAACAAAATTAATTTTTTTTTCTCGGATTCACCTTTAGCTCATATTTCTAAACACAGCGTTACAAGAAAGCAATCTAACATTCAGGCATATTAAAAAAGTATTTTGTTTCTAATTTACCAATTTTCCAATAAATAGTGCTAAGCATTTTGACATAAAAAATGCCTTAATGATATTTATTTTCTTCAAAAAATAATTTTTAAAGTTACCAACATTTATGATTTTCTTTTAGAACTAGGTTTTTTTAATGCAAATTGTATTTTAATTTTGAGTGCATTAATAAACACAGGTGCTAATTAATCATATTATGTTTTTAAATTTTTATTCTTTATACCATAATCCATTATATAAAAAAGCAATTGGCTGATAATTGATTAACAATTAACACAAATAATTTAAATTCTGAAATTATTAAAATATTGTATTACTGTCAAAAACAACAGACTTAATGGAAATAAAAAAATAAAAGAAAAATGAAATAATGAAAAATAAAAGATAAAATTATATTTTATAACCATAAAAAAAGGCAAATTAAATGTTTACAAATTCATTGCTAAGAGTTTGACATTAAAATAGTAAATTATTTTTGAATCTATGCACTAAAAATTTGCAATTGTATACGACAAAAATGACATAAAAACAAAACAAAAGAAAAAAAGTCAAGAGAGAAAAAATTAAATAGTACTTTAAAGGAGGAATGAAAAGAAAGGACTTTTCATTTTATCGAAGAAACCACAGAAAATATTCTATTACGTAAAATTAAAAGATAAAACATATTTGAAATTAAATATACAAAATTTTTATCGAAATATTAACACATTATAATCGGAAACACACAATTCGACGGATTCTCAAAGCATTTGTATATAAAAATATTACTGGAAAATTCCATTTTGAATTTCGATTTCACAGTATGAAATAATCTTAAAAAATGTGCTATATTATATAAATGTAACGTTTCAATCTTTTGCCTATTTAGGTAGCTCCAGTGGTGAAATTCATAATGCAAAGAAATTGAATGTACTGACTTCATTTCCGAAAGACGTACACTAATGAAATATCTACAAAAGGACACTATAAAATGGCTCCTTCTTTTTCTCTGCCTTTGCTCAAAGCAAATTACCTTTTACATTATTTTGAACTTACGTAAACATTATTTTTTCTGTATTAATTAGACTGCAATTTTTTGTCCTACTTACATATATATATATATATATGATTTATACATTGTAATTTGATAATCTTATTTAGATCATGTTTCTTAACCTTCTCCATAGTAAAATTATAATTACTGAATGTTTCTATTTTAACGTGAAAAATTGTGTATTTTGTTCTGTATTTGTTTATATTTGTGTGCATTTTTTTTATTTACTTTCCCAATTGCGCTTTTATTTTTTCCATATAGACCTTCAAAAATATTCTGTTGATTACTAATTTATTCTTGTGAATCTTGTATTATACTTTTCGACCTCCCACTGGGGGACATCTGAGAAAAGAGGATGACAAGCTTCTGGTATGATGGTTGATCCTCTCCACCCAGATGGGTACAGAAATGACGGTGGTCGGCTTCCTCCTATCGACGAGACGGGCTTCTCACGGGAATGGTTGTACTGTGGCCGGTGTTGGCCCTTAGAATTCAACCACAGTTCTCATCTGTGGTGCTGTCGCTGCGGTTCAATCAATAAGATATATCCGTGTGCCTTAGTGGAGGTTGGAGTATCCGATTAAGGTTAAGGTATACTTTTCGGCACAAAAGGAGTCTATACCTAGGGTCTCAAAAAATAATTCGATGTAACTAAATATTTGCAAATAAATATCCATTGAACAATTCACCTGACAGTAAAAGTGTGAATCGGTTTTAAATTCATGATTTTGTATATAGAAGCATAGAAAGATTAAAAAAAAAGGGGGGGGGGGAAATCTTTCAAAAGACAAACACTTTTCAATAGCCTTAATTTAAAATGAAGATAAAGGGAAATGCCATTCCATTGTCAAAAGAACAAGAGGGAACATTTTATTAAGTTAGGTAAGAAAAACACAAAAAGTACTGTATTGAAACTGAAAAAAAAAAGTATAATGTCCTGCAAAATTACTCTTTCAAAAATTGTTTTCAAGGCGCTAACTCACTTTGAAAAGGAACAGAACAATGGAAAGCTGATTTAAAATTGTCTCCAATTGTTCCATTTATGGAAGTTTCTTCTTTTATAATACAATTAAAATTCTAAATTATTTCTTTCTAATTCAATAATGAAATCCTGTATTATACTAAAGAGGCTTGTAATTTTGAATTAAATAAAATAATTTAAATAAATTATGAAGGATTTATATATTGTATGCTGTTAAGTAAGCGAATTTGTACATAAAATTATAGTAGTATTGTCTTACTTGTTTATATCTCTATATCTACTATACTAATGATAAAAGAAAATGTTTGTATGTGTTTGGCTCAAAAGGATAGTTTATTTGATCTAGGACTACCAAATTTTACACATATATTCAGTGAAGTATATAAATCCAAATCTTTGAAAGATTTTCAAAGATTTCTTAAAGGGAATAAAAAAATATTTAAATATCAATCCGATGAACTATTTGTTCTCAAAATACCATTTAAATATTAAAATTCTGTCTATCTTTCTTTCAAATATATACAAATAAAAAATATAACATTTTTTTTAAATTTTATTTCTGTATTATCCATTTTGTTTTCGGTTTCAGCAATAGGAATCAACTTTCTATCATTTATAATATAAAATCAGCATGTTTTAAAAGAGAAAATTAAGTACAATAGATCACAAAACCAGTTTTCTACATAAATAGTTTTCCTGTTTTGAAGATAGAATACATTCCTATGCACTTTAAACAATTCTTTCTCTATCTTCTCAATTTTATATCACTATCTACTCCTGCGCTTCCATATCAGCGTCTGTAAATCTGCTTTACTCCGATGTAATATTGTTAGAGACGTCAAAGAATTTAATAGCATTAAAAATTGCCATCCTTGCTTTCTTTCGTAACCTTCTTATTTCAACAGAGACAAGTCTCTGGCTCTTTTATTTCCTCCGCGAAGAACAGAAGAAAAATCAGTGGTTCTGTCCGATTTCCTGTTCCGTTTCACTCTAAAGACCAATCGGATTTCTCTCCAACACAATCTTCCTCTTGGACGGGAAAGAAAAAGTAATCTGGTGGTCCATTGTAGTCTTGTTACAATTTCCATGTCAAGCAGAAATCGTTACGGTAAAAAGAACCAAGTGTCATTGCTGAAAAGTATCCGAGTGGGCTTTAAATGTTGTTACTGAGCTTATGAGTGAAAATTAACGCTTTTATGTAAGCCTTCATTTAATCTATTACAATATCCATGTCAATCAGAAGTCGATACGACAAAAGAAACCAAGTCTTATTACAGATAAGTATTAGGGACTTTAAATGTTGTTACTGAGCTTATGAGTGGAAATTAACGCTTTTTCATAGACATTCTTTTAATTTGTCACAATTTCCATGTCAAGCAGAAATCGTTACAATGAAAGGAATCATGGTTCTTACTGCTTATAAGTATTAGAGTGAACTTTAAATGTTCGTCCTGAGCTTATTAGTGAAAATTAATGATTTTATATAAGCATTCATTTAATCTGCAACAATTTCCATGTCAAGTACAGGAACCATGCACAAGGAAATGAACCATCAGACGATTTTCTTTTGGGTATTCGAGTGGATATAAAATATTGTTGCTGAGCATATGAGTAAAAAATTTATTAAACTGCAAATGCAATTTTATTCAGTTTAATTTGATCATTATCATATAGGTGGGATGCTGTACGATTGCTAACCGTCTTTATATCTTTGTACCGTCCCGGATGTTTTTCGTGTTAGTGTAGAATATCTCTATAAGTTTGAAAGTAGAAACAAAATTTGCAATCGCTACAAATAGCGCACAATCATATCCCCCCCTTTCAATAGATATCAAGCCAGACGGAAAATAATTCATTGAATCAGCTAATATCTGTGATTTCTAATCACCTTGTAGATACTTGCTTGTTGTCATTTTTCATAATCATGAAAGTGCTAAACAGTTTTACTTAACAAGGAATAATTTCACTTATTTATTAGAAAGAAAAAAAATTTACGGCGAAATAACTTGAAAAAGATATATAGAAATACCCCTATATATGCTTTATCAAACTTCCTGCTTAATGAAAACATTGTGATTTCTTCTAGCAGATAATTTGAAGGTAATGATTTAACTTTTTTTAATAAAAGAATAAGTTTTATAATTGTAAATCGAAAATTCCAATTAATGCTGCAAAAATTGATTTTAAATTGCGTAATACTCTACTATTGTTTGTTTCTTTTTACATCCTTCTTTCAATTTTAAATTTATTATAAATCATGATTTACAAGCAAACTCTAGGGACTTCTAAAGAAATGAAATTATTGAGAAACTTCTTACAAACTCGGCTCTACTGAAAAATTCCATTTAATTGGTATGAACATTATCATTCAGTTTATTTATCATCTTGTAATCTGATTTTTGCAATAATGATTAAAATCATAAATAAAATTTAAGTAAAACTGATTTATAAAAAATGAAATAAATGCTTTTCCCCTTTTATAATTTACATTAAAAACAGAATACTAATTTGAAGTAAATTTGCAACTTCAACTTAGTTTCATAAATATACAATTGTAATGCAATCTGTTTTGAAGCAAAATTTACCTTGTAGATATTTTACTGTAAAAATGTCGTATCTACAATACCAATCACAATTGTAACCGTAGTCTCAAAAGTTATTTAAATGAAATTATTGTTTAAACTTTTAAAAAGAAATTCAAATTATCACAATAGTAAATATATTTAATTATAAATATATAATTAATATTTCTTTAATTTTAATAAAAGTGTTAAGTTATTATTTATTAAGTTTAATATTAATTTAAATAACTTTATATAACTAAAATTGCTAAATATTTCTATGAACAATTTAAAATACACATTTCTTATAAATGAAAAAATTAGTTTATGCAATAATTGCATTTAAAAAATGAAATAATTACTTCTCCTCTATTATAATTTAAAAGGTAATACTGTTTTGAAGCAAATTTGCCACTTCAACTTAGGCTCGTCAATACAATGTTCCAATTTATTCTGAAGCCGAAATTGCCTTGTAATTATTTCCTAGTAAAATTGCAATATCTACAATACCAATCACAATTCTATGCCCTAGTGCCAAATGTGATTTAAATGCAATTATTGTTTAAAATCTTAGAAAGAAATTCAAATTATGATAATAGTGAATATATTTAATTATAATAATATAATTAATATTTTTTGTTTTAATAAAGTTTTTATACACATATTTATTACTAAGCATTTAATTAATTTCTTTAATGAAATAATTTTTCAGAACATTTTTATAGTAATTGGTAAAATAAATATCCTGTAGAAATGCCAAGAAATCTTTTGATTTCGAATTGTTTTTATTGTGATCATATTTCTATGCCAATCAAATACATATTTCATATAAATTAAAAAAAAATTTACAGTATGAATGTTATTTAATTTTTACACTCAACGATAAAGTTGTTCTCCCATTTTGTTCGTTTCTATGAAACAAGGAAAAAAATACATCTTTCAAATAAATACTACCCAACGACAATTCTGTTTAGCAAATTACATAAAAGAAATCAAAAATAAAATCTACAAAACGTATTTCGTAAATTCTGTGCATTTCGAACAAATACTTCCTATTGTTGCATATATTATTTCTTGAAGCCAAGGAATCGGTGTTCACGATTTTTCGCCACTTCAAATTTTCTTTCCTCTCGGAAATATTAAAATGTGTCTCTATCACCTCCCTCCCCCTTTTTCTCCCTTTTCTTCCTTTCAGTGTAACACATGTCTTGACTTCCATATCGATTTGTTAAAGTAGTTAGAAGAAGTTTTAAGCGGCAGATGTAGAGAAATCGTAGCAGGTTTTCAGCCCCCTTTTCCTCACGATTCGCATCTCCCGGTCACAGTTTGTCTAGTAGATCTGCTTTTGGTTAAAGCACTTTCGCTTCCAAGATATAAAGAATATTCTTGTTATTTGTTCCCCTTTTGTGAGGAAGATAGGAAATGATATATTTTTTTTGTACCGAATAAAATGTAGAATTTGACTACAATAAAATGTTAAGTGCTTGATTTGGGAACCTCTGTCTAGAAAGTAATAAATTTGATGCTTTTATTATAGAATTTCATAAATGGATGATTCGCACAAATTTTTAAACAGACATTTTTCGTCGTATATTTACCATATTTTTATACACAAGAAAGAACCATTGGGAGTTATCTTCATAAAATATTACTCATATTCTCTAATAAATTTGTCATACCAGAGAATGCCTTGCATGGCATTGACGTACAATAGTCAACATATTAACTTTTGGCGTGAATTTAGCATTTTTATTGAATCTATCATATCATCCATGGCGAGTGTTTAGGCGATTAATTCCTGGCATGCGGCTAATATCATTCGAAAATTAAATTTCTGCTTTAGAAAAGTTTTTCTCAATATATTGAAACAAAATTTTCACATAAAACTGCACTTGTAATCACATAAACTACACTTTTAATTACTTGTAATTCAATAAAAAACTTGATGTAATTCAGTCGTTGTGTTTTTAATTGTATGTTTTGAATGTATGTTAGCGTTTTGAAATGTATATTTGTGTTTTTGAAATGTATGTATGTAACATGTTTCTGAAAGTGCAGACCGAGAGACAATTAGTCGGCAGATGGTTTTGTCTCAAACGTTGACAGGTGTCTATGCGATAGATGTTAAATCTGTGTATGCAATCTTATTTATCTAGCTCTCTTCTTTTGAATTTATCGTGTTAACGTATATTCGAACTGCCTGACAGATGGATTTCCTCTGATTTTACTTAAACTTTTCTAGAAATCTGCAGTTTTGGTGTAAAGACCGCATTCTAAATTTCAACTGCCTATCTAGCTCAAAGCATATTTTAGTTACCTTTGTCATAGACAGACAGACGGAAATATTCCGAAAATGTGTTCTTCGAATTCAGTGAGGTGTAAAAACGTAGAGATTCTACAAGTTGTCAAGTTAGAATTTTTTAACGATTACTATAATTTATCTATAATACGTATACGAGAAGTATACGTATACAATATATATATATATATATATATATATATATTGTTACGAATCCGTAATGCTGCTTCCCAGCATAGTTGCTTCCATCATTGGAAAGAATGTTTTACAGTCATCTGTATGGAACAGAGTCTGGGCGTCGTGTCGGGGGTCCCAGAGCTTGGCGACAAACTTGGTGACCACTTGGCGACTTGGTGACCAATTTGGAGATTTTGGCACCAAAATAGATTATACCCGAAACTTCGAGAATTTTCCCGATCCGTCCAGTAGGAACCGAGATACGCCTCGAACGTTCCTGATTGGTTGAGAGGCTTCTAGCCCCGCCTCCTGAGACCTATAAAAGGGGCTGCACTGCCAAAGAAGTCAAGTCAGTATTCCGAGCCAGAGTCGGAGAAGTAGAAGACGGAGGAGTCGGAAGCGACAGGAGTCAAGCTAGTGCTGAACTGAGCTGTGCGCTACTGTCTGCAGTAGATTCTGGTTGTATGCTGCTGTGTGTGTTGTCTCGGGTGAAGATAATCGTCTTCTGTGCTGTATATAGTTGTCGCTTTTGTGCTGTCCTGTGTGTCTTCGTGTAAATAAACGTCGTTGTTTTTATTCTACTTCTGCCTGCTAATTGAGCGTTCTACACACCATATCACTTCCACTATCCAAACGAACCCCGGTAAAGAAAATTTCGTAACATTTGGTGTCAGAAGTGGGGTAGTGGTCAACAGTGTATGGTTTTCCCGAGATCTCAAGGAAAAATGGCTGATAGCGGTAATGGTGAATTACTGGCTCTGTTGGCTGAGATGAAGAAATCTATGGAAGCTGGACAAGAAAAGATGAAGAAATCTATGGAAGCAGGACAAGAAAGAATAGAGAAAAGACAAGAAAGAATGGAGCAGGAGATGAAGCAAGGACAAGATGAGATGAAGCAAGGACAAGATGAGATGAAGCAAGGACAAGAAAGAATGGAGCAGGAGATGAAGAAAGGACAAGAAAGAATGGAGCAGGAGATGAAATCCGGACAGGAGGAGCTGAAGAAGGACATCGTAAGTGTTAAAGAGGAATTCTCCAATATCATTCAGGAGAAGATGAATGCAATGGAAGATAAGGTGGCTTCATTTGAGAATAAGGTAATTTCAGTGGACACTAAAGTTTTGAAGATAAAAGAAAGTATTGACAAGAAAGTTCGAGAAAACATTGAAATGAACATCTTGAAGATAGAAGAAAGTCTTGACTAGAAGGTTCGAGAAGACATCGGAAAAGAATTGGAACAGAAATTTGGGAAGGAGATCGAAAGCCTGAAGAAGCAGATTTCCCACGAATATGAGGAATCCAAAGTGATATTTACACCTTCCCTAGCGACGATAAAACTCTCGACATTCGACGGAAAAACATCCTGGCAAGTATACAAAACGCAGTTTACTATGGTAGCGGAAGCTAATGGATGGAGTCCACAAGTCAAAGCGTTTCACTTGGCAGCTTCGTTAAGAGGAGATGCTGCCAACATCCTTGAGACTCTTACGGAGGAGCAAAGACATGATTTCGAAGCTCTATCGAGTGCACTTGAGTTGCGGTTTGGAGAGAAGTGCACTAAAGAATACAGCCGATTGCAGTTAAAGTCCCGTTATCAAAAGGCGGGTGAAAGTCTGCAGGAATTAGCTGCCGATATTCAGCGACTTTCCCATTTAGCATTTTCTGATTGCCCGGTTGAGACACGTCAAGATTTGGCTCTCGAGTACTTCATAGATAGTGTGCGGGACCCGGAAACACAGAAGGCTCTTCGACTAGCAGATGTCAAAGATATAGGATCTGCTTTAGTCTTTGCACACAAAATAGAGGTTGCCCAGCAAGCCACACGTACGGACCGACACCCAATCGGAGCTGCCTCTGCTGCGGATTTGGAATCTGATTTCGTAAAACAGATCGACGATCTGCGAAGAGAAATTCGGAGGTTAAAAGAGCGCAAAGATGGCGGAAGTACGAAAATTCGGTGTTGGACTTGTGGTATAGCCGGACACGTCCGTAGGAACTGCCAGGTTTCTAGAAGTGGTGGAAATAGTCAACAGCCTCATTTCAAGGTGTTTCAAATTTCATCCATGAGTGGCGGTGACAATGGACTTTACGTGATAGGACAAATTGGTGACATCTCATGCAATATGGTTGTCGACACTGGAGCCAATGTGACCATAATAAGAGAAGATCTGGCACGAAAATTAAAAGTTAAAATAATCTGGACGCCGCCCTGCATTGCTTTACAGACAGTGACGGGAGATAAGATTCATGTTCATGGTAAAGTCAACATCGCTATACGCTTTGGAAATATAAACTACCACCATACGGCATTTGTAGCAGAAATTAGCGACCCTTGCATTCTCGGACTAGATTTTCTGCGGAAATACGACTTCAAACTGGACTTCGGAAATAGTAGAATGAACTCAAAATTTGAAGACATCACTCTCTTTGGACTACACGCTGAACTGGAATCCAGTCAGAAAATAATAGCTAAAACTGAAATCTCCTTATCGCCTAGGACTGAATGTGTAATACCTGGTTTGGTAGCAGATGACCGAAAATTCCAATTTGGTGCAATAGATTATCCTGACACAGACCGTGCCAGAGCAGGAGTGTTGGTAGCTTCGTCAGTAGTGGACCTCTCAAAGTCAGTCATCCCTGTGAGAGTGGCTAACATCAGTGATAAGACGAAGATTATACAGAAAGGAGAGGTGCTAGCAACTTGCACTCCTGTCACTTGTATAGACCAGAAGTGCAATAGTCAGGACGTTTCTTCAGACGATCTAGTCCAAAATCTGCTGCAGGATACAGATTTAGACGAAAAACAGAGGTGTGCTGCTAGAGAGTTGATAAAAGAATTCCAGGACTTATTTTCCCGAACATCTGAGGACTTTGGAAGGACTCAACTAGTAAAACACCGAATTGATACAGGAGAGCATCCTCCTATTAGGCAGCACCCCAGACGACTACCATTCGCTAAACAAGAAGAAGTACAAACACTAATTAAGGAAATGCAAGATAATGACGTCATTGAGCCGTCATCAAGTCCTTGGGCGTTCCCCATCGTCTTAGTAAAGAAGAAAGACGGCTCTACTAGATTTTGTGTGGATTATCGCCGGTTGAATGATGTCACCAAGAAGGACAGCTACCCTTTGCCAAGGATAGATGACACGCTTGATACACTTGCCGGAAATACCTGGTTTTCTACCCTGGACCTCAAGAGTGGGTATTGGCAAGTAGAAATCCATCCAGAAGATAAAGAGAAGACGGCTTTCACCACAGGACAGGGGCTATGGCAGTTTAAGGTTATGCCTTTCGGCTTGTGTAATGCGCCGGCAACATTTGAACGCCTTATGGAAACAATTCTCGGAGGGCTTTCTTATGAAGCCTGTCTGGTTTACCTCGATGACATCATCATCATGGGGCGCTCCTTTGAAGAATATCTTCAAAATGTTAGACGTGTACTGCAAAAGCTGAAGGAAGCTAACCTGAAATTAAGCCCGTCCAAGTGCCACCTATTCAGATATAGGCGTGAAGTCGCCTATCTTGGACATATCATTTCGGCGGAAGGTGTTCGAACAGACCCGGATAAGATATCGGCTGTAAGACATTGGACCTGCCCGACGGATGTTCACCAGCTTCGGAGTTTCTTAGGCTTATGCACGTATTACCGAAAATTCGTGAAAAACTTCTCAACAATCGCCAGAACACTCCATAAGCTGACCGAAGCGAAACAGAAATTCATCTGGACGGACGAGTGTGACAACGCTTTCAACAAGCTCAAAGACGCCCTAACATCTGCTCCCGTCCTGGCATATCCTGAAATTGGAAAGCAATTTATTCTGGATACGGATGCAAGCCATGAATGCATCGGAGCTGTGTTGTCCCAAGAAATAGATGGGCAGGAGCGTGTCATCGCTTATTTCAGTAAGTGTCTGTCCAAACAAGAAAGGAATTATTGTGTGACCAGGAAGGAACTGCTAGCTATCGTAAATTCCGTAGAGAACTTCCACCCTTACCTCTACGGTCGAAGGTTTCTGCTTCGTACAGATCATGCTTCATTAACCTGGTTATTAAATTTTAAAAATCCAGAAGGTCAAATAGCCAGGTGGATACAGAGACTACAGGAATATGACATGGAAATCCGCCACCGAAAAGGATCAGCGCATAGAAACGCAGATGCTCTTTCGAGAAGACGATGCTCGGAGAACTGCAAATACTGCCCTAGAGTTGAAAAGAAATTTGTCATGATAGATCCTGTAGTTCGCCAAGTTACAACACCATCAACATCAGAATCAGATCCATGGAGTGACGAGAGCGTCCGGAAAGATCAACTAGCTGATCCTGAAATAAAACCAATAATTGATTTTAAAGAGTCAACAGGTGGAAAGCCTAGCTGGCAGGACATCGCCCCTTTCCATCCTACAACAAAGCGTTACTGGGCTCTTTGGGATTCTCTCCATCTAAGAAATGGTGTGCTGTATCGCAAATGGGAGTCTGACGATGGAAAAGCATTCAGATGGCAATTAATCCTCCCAAAGACAAGAGTATCAACAGTCTTTAAGGAACTCCATGGCAGTCCGACTGGGGGTCATTTTGATGTTACGAAGACTTTACAAAAAGTTCGAGAACGTTTCTACTGGAATAATGTGCGAAATGACGTGGAGAAATGTGTCGCACATGTGATCCCTGTGCTGCACGTAAAGGTCCTGGGAAACGCATTAAAAGAAGACTGCAGCTGTATAATGTGGGGGCACCATTCGAACGAATAGCTTTTGACATCCTAGGCCCTCTTCCTAGGTCATCAGATGGCAACAACAACATCCTGGTTGTCATGGACTACTTCACCAAATGGCCTGAAGCTTAACCCATTCCCGATCAAGAAGCCCCGACTGTTGCAGAGATTCTAGTTCAAAACTGGATTTCAAGATACGGAGTTCCTCGACAACTGCACTCTGATCAAGGAAGAAACTTCGATTCGGCTGTCTGTAGGAGACTGTGTGAGATACTCGGTATCGACAAAACTCGAACTACGGCTTTACATCCTCAGTCAGATGGCATGGTAGAGAGATTCAATCGGACCATTCTGAACAGTCTCTCTCTCCTGGTGTCCAGCAATCAACAGGACTGGGACAAGAAACTGCCCCTTTTTCTTCTTGCCTATAGAAGTGCCGTTCACGAGACTACTGGCTATTCCCCATCGCAAATACTCTTCGGACGTGACCTTCGTATGCCTGCAGATCTACTGTTCAGCCGGCCTCCAGATGCTCCCTTGGTGCCCGAGGAATATGTCGAGAATCTCCGGACACTGGTGGAGGAGGTGCATCATCTGGCCAGAGATAGGATCGGCATGGCTTCAGAGAAGATGAAGACCCGATACGATGCTAGAGCAACGGGACACAATTTCCACAAAGGAGATCAAGTGTGGTTATGGAATCCGAAACGTCGCAAAGGACTTTGTCCGAAGTTGCAGACCAACTGGGAGGGTCCTTATACAGTCCTTAAAAGACTGAATGACGTTGTGGTACGGATACAGAAATCACCACACTCAAAACCGAAGGTGATACATTGTAACAGGCTAGCCCCTTACCTTGGCCAAGGTGATTAAGATCTTGTTTTTTTTAGTTCAGACCATGGTCGCTCATTATATAATAAATAATGTATATCATTTATCTTCTTAATTTTGATATTTTAGTATTGTAATCTATTTTTGTATTGTTCATGTATTTTGAAAATATTTACGCTGTATGTCATTTTGAGTATTTGTGATTTTATACTTGCTTATTGTGTGATTATGGTAATCCTGTAAGTAGTTGCCTCTTACTCAGATATTGTACTGCCCGAGACGTGCAGTCCTTAGGAGGGGGACAGTGTTACGAATCCGTAATGCTGCTTCCCAGCATAGTTGGTTCTATCATTGGAAAGAATGTTTTACAGTCATCTCTATAGAACAGAGTCTGGGCGTCGTGTCGGGGGTCCCAGAGCTTGGCGACAAACTTGGCGACCAATTTGGTGACTTTGGTGCCAAAATAGATTATACCCGAAACTTCGAGAATTTTCCCGATCCGTCCAGTAGGAACCGAGATACGCCTCGAACGTTCCTGATTGGTTGAGAGGCTTCTAGCCCCGCCTCCTGAGACCTATAAAAGGGGCTGCACTGCCAGAGAAGTCAAGTCAGTATTCCGAGCCAGAGTCGGAGAAGTAGAAGACGGAGGAGTCGGAAGCGACTGAGTCAAGCTAGTGCTGAACTGAGCTGTGCGCTACTGTCTGCAGTAGATTCTGGTTGTATGCTGCTGTGTGTGCTGTTGTATGCTACACGTCTCGGGTGAAGATAATCGTCTTCTGTGCTGTATATAGTTGTCGCTTTTGTGCTGTCCTGTGTGTCTTCGTGTAAATAAACGTCGTTGTTTTTATTCTACTTCTGCATGCTAATTGAGCGTTCTACACACCATATCACTTCCACTATCCAAACGAACCCCGGTAAAGAACAATATATATATATAACAATATATCGTAACAATATATATATATATATATATATATATATATATATAT
>JAPMOR010072813.1:11835-44239 GCA_026543865.1 Argiope aurantia
ATTGGTATCAAAAGTATAGATTCATAATTTAATTAAATGTATAGAATTATCGACAAATAGCGATGAAAATACTGTAATTTCACAGATTACAATTTTGTGCAAAATTTCTAAACTTCAGTACAACAAGAAATAAAAAAAAATTCAATGCATAGAAATTGCATAAAAAAACAAATTGATTAATTTTATCAGTATAATGGAAGGAAATAATCGGCAAACCAATATTTTAGACAAATACAAGTAGACATTCATTATTGTCGATGCGATTTTATAAATGCAAAAAAAATGTTTATTTATTCGTCTTCTTACTACCCTTCTCTAATTACATACAATTTGTTTTCTCATTCTATACAACCATTAACGAATTTGCTTGTGCAATACATTTTTTTCAGATTTATCATATCCAAATTTGAAACGAACTCAATTTAAATTGTTCTTCATCACACTTAATCATCTTGTTCTTTAATGTTTTTTTAATTAAACTAATATGTTGACCTTTAAAGCATTATATTAACATTAGGACGAGCATTGTAATTACTTTCATTTGTCTCGGAAGCTCATTGACTGTTTTTTATTTACTCGAAGCTCTTGGAAAGACCGTCGTCCTCTAGCGAATAAAAATCACCTCGATTTCTCAGCAGCATCATTAGTTTTCATTTGGTCTTACTTTCATTAGTGCTAGAATTGCAACTACTGGCCTCTGAAATAATTCACACAGTAGAAACTAGATGTTGACAATCTCTTGGACTAAGAAGTTTTCAGTTGATTGCAAATAAAAGGACTAAGAATTGGAAAGTGCTATTCTTGAACAAATATACAACAATGAACTCTTCATTTTCGAGAGGTTTTTGAAACTGAATTTTTCATAATATATATCTCGCCTTATGAAATGGTTCAATTTCAAATTAAAATGTAATCGTGGTTCTTCATTTCATGAACGGGCAAAATCCCAAAAAAAATAATTCACTTCAAAATGCAGATAAAAATTTTAAAACACATTTTTTTTTAAATATATCAAAATTTTGAATTTTAACTATCTTCATTATCAACTTTTTCTTTCAGTCGGAGACTAACAAATTAAAACGAATTAGAACTACAACAAATGAAATGTAGCGGCTGTAATTTATTTCAGAAACGGACAATATCACAAGAAATGATTCTCATCAAAATGCAGATAAAAATTTTAAAATACATTTAAAAAAAGAATTATATTCATTTTTTAAACAGATCAAAATTTCAAATTATAACCATCTTTGTAATTGAATTTCTTTTCAATCGGATAAACAAAATAAAACGAATTAGAAACACAGCAAATGAAATGCATTGGCTATAAATTATTTCAGATATGAGCGTTATCGCCATAAATATAGATCAGTAGCATGATTCGAGCTATTTTATCATTGCGAGAAAATGTATTTTAGACATATTTTGCCAGTATATTGACACCATAAATTTAAATAAATGTGCAACTGTAGTCACAAGAAAGCATCTTGAATTTTAATTATTTAAGTTATTAGGTTTATGGATATTGTTCAAAGTTTGACAAATATCTAAATTTCAGGTGTTAAACCTATGTACCAAGTTTTATATAGTTAGCATTTTTGTAATTATCCAAAATACTTACACTCCAACAGTTAGATAGAATTCCTGCGATCGAATTTCACTCAAAATTTGATAGAAATCTGCAGATTTCATCGTAATACCAAATTTTACCCATTTAGCTCAAAGAGATTTTGAATTATTATGTTCACTGACAGCCTTAATGCTAAAAATGTTTTTGTGGACTCTGAATGATGGAGATTTGTCAAAATCTCGAGTTTGAATTTTTCGGTGATTACAATATTTTCTCTATACTAGTATGAGAGAAACTAAAATTCAATTTTTGAACTATTTCTCTTTTTTTTTCGAAATTGATAGCTCAAAAAACTAATAAGCTAACTGCTCGAGTGAATGAA
Source organism: Argiope aurantia (assembly GCA_026543865.1). NCBI lineage: Eukaryota > Metazoa > Arthropoda > Arachnida > Araneae > Araneidae > Argiope > Argiope aurantia. The sequence continues at coordinate 13,788 of JAPMOR010072813.1, forward strand.
ATTCAATAAATAGTCTGAGAATAACATAAAACCCCAAAAAGAGCTCGCTCTAGATATTTTGAATAGGAAAAATTTATACCATAGCCGATATACTCTGCAGACATATCATCACCATTATATAAAAATATTGTAATACATTTGGCAAATTATCCTCTTTTATCAAATGTAGTTATTTGTCAATACATTTTATAGAAGACCCTTATATAAACCCTTATTATTATGACCCTTATATAGATTAGCTTTGTCAGCTCTCTATTCGTTATAAAGAATGTGTTGTTGTCGTATGTTGCCACAAAATGCTATAGGTCGCTATTAGTTCCAGATGTTGCAATAATATTTCAGATGTTTTGCTGCAAGTTATTTGATACTAATCATTTCAATACAATAGCATCTTGTCTGAAGTGGATTACCACTCAGATTCGTCATTTAAGATTTGATATTCAGTTATTCGAGAAAAATTGCCTTAATTATTAATTAAAATTTTCCATGCCCACAGAGTTAACACTAAAATCTCATATTTTTGACGAAGTCCGTAAACATGTGAAAACATTAACTCAAAATTTTATCAAATGTGAAATATGACTTAAAGTTTGATTTCCTGAGTTCAGATCTAAGAGAAATTTTGACCAAATCTACTAAAGTGTTGGTTTTCTATAGTCTGTTTATTTGAGTAAATATGAAAAATAAAACTGAAAAATGAAACGGGTTACATAAATAAGACTGATATCAGAATTTTAATACAATAACATTTCGATAAAGTTGAGTAATCTGTCAGATCTCAAAATGCATTGTCAATCATAACAATCTTCCCCTATAAGCTACGAAAACGTAACACAAAGAGCGTCATATTGTATGAATATATGAAAAAAGTAAAAGAGTAAAAGATTTCTGTTGATTTGTTTATCAAATTAGCATCACTGCTTTTCAAAATCAAATAAATCAGTGCTTAATCAAATTAGTAACAGTGCTTTTCAAAAATGTTTATCAATTTTTTGCAGCTCAGTGTTTCTTAGAGCTGCAAAAGCAACGATTATGATTTTCGAGTGAAAGAAGAATATGTTACTGTCAGCTCAATTAATCGGTTGTTAAAAATATTAACAGAGATTTGTATTAAAAAAACTAGTAGTTATTCATACTAACTATATCATTAAATAAATTATAATTATAAGTTCCATGAAACATTAATACTAATCGAGCGTTGTCATTAATACTATTACAATTAATTAATACTAATGCTTCGATTTGTTTAACTTTACAGAAAGTAATAGCAAATATGAATCTATGCGGTATTGAGTATTTGATGAATTTCGACATTTAACACCTCTCTGAATTAGAATGAATTGTTTCTGAAGTTTGATTCTCCATTATTATGAGAATATTATAATTAAAATATGCGATGAGCTGCAAAACTGTCTAACAAAAATGATTGCAAAGACAAAATATATCTGAATTCTTGCAGTCGTAAAAAAAGCAAAAACACTATGTAAATTATTTTTACTTTTCAGAAAATGTGTTTTTGAAATCTTTTTGTTGCAACACAATCTATTTTTCTTTTAAAAAATGTCAGGTAAATCCGGTTTATGAGTCGTTAAGGAAAAAAAATATAAATTTTTATCACTGAAACTGAAACAATTAACACAAAAAAATCGAATTTATTAAATTATGAAATTAATAAAAGTGAATTATCTCCTCTAAGTATTTCCAGTTTAGGATGCCTTGTTATTTACATAAATGCGATGCTTTTAGAATTATTTTATAAACATTTTAAAGGCATTATTGAAGAAGAAATATTATTTATCACTAAATGTTCATACATTTCAACTAGAGAAATTACAAACATAACAAGATTTATAGATGCATAGGTTTATTAAAAACACGATATTAAATAAAGCAAATGTAACGAAAAAACCAATGTTTTCTTCTTAATAATAAACATCTCCTTCACTGGGGGATATCATAGTTATCATAGTTTGATGAATATCTTTTCAGAGGTTACTTTAAGAGAGTAAGTTACTTCTCAGAGGTTGAATATCATTTATTGCTAATCTGAAAGGAGGCTTATTTCGTTTTAAAAGTGAAAATAAATACTTTCGCCGATATACATTTTCAATCACGAAAAATTATTTCATATTCTCATTTTTGAATCTCTCAAAAACAAATTCTAAAATATCCGTCGAGATTGCTGCTCGTAGATGAGAACGATGTGTTCGTATAGCCTGTCCACGAATTGATTTTGCCGATTTGAGAAGAGTGTCTCGAAGTTCTTGAACTCAAGGTTCTTAACCTCCGGACATAAAAGATGAATAGTGTGAGAGCGCTGCGGATGATGACAATCAGAAAACGAACTAAAGGAAAGATAAAAACGTGGAGAGAGACGGTGCACGGGGAGAGGATTGATGTTTGGAGCTCGATGGTGTACTTGTATTAGGTTTTGTTTTATTGTTCTTGTATTTTATGTGTTGTCCCAAGTGAATGTCAATTAAATGTTGTTAAAAATTAAATTTAGTGTCATACTGATTATTCTAGTTGACATTTGCTAATGAAAAGGGCAGTATTTGCCTTACTTATTTTTCTAGATGCAAAATCGAAATTGAGAAAGCTCGGCAGCGCCGACAAATAGAGTAATGCTATGCCAATAAGATTACTTAGTAAGTGATTCTGCTAAGATAAAATTAGGATTGACTTAACATATAAAAATATACTAATAAATATGAAGATAGAAAAAAATGAATTAAAGGAAAGTAAAATATTTGCAAGAATGAATTCGAAAAACTTGGTCCAGAGTCAAGTCGGTGTTAAAAAGCTAAGATGGTGCCTTAGATATAAAGAAAATGACGAGGTCTCTTTGCATTTTTTAGAAGTGAAGGATCGTAATTTTCAATTTCTTTAATTGCAATGTTATTGCTTTTTTGGGGGGGTTGGTTGGTTTGGTTTGGTTTAGTTATATTAACGTCCCGTTTGAAGCAACACTAGGGCTATTTGGGACGGACCTCGTAATTTTGAACCGCTGTCAGATGACGAGGACGACACCTGAGCTGGCACCCCCTTCTCCACACTACACCACACCAGCGGGAGGACGTTTGGTCAGGACGGATTTAACGTGCAACAGACCCCCTTACACGACGGTTCTTCGGTGAAATCGGGTCTCGAACTTGAAACCCTCCGGTTCCGAAACCGAGACTTTACCACCAGGCCACCGCGGCCCTCTTTTTTGGGGGGAAGGGGGTTGAAAGATACTTGCCTAGTGTTTTTTGTGGAAATCTTGCAAGGTGGCGATACTGAGATTTTTTGTTGTGTCGTTATTCCTGACAAGCACGCCAGGTTGCTAATTTGCTAACAGTCAAATTTTATAGTCTTTTTAATGTTATTATGAGTCCTGGAGGCGATCGCCCAGATGGGGATAGAGACCGAACTATAGTCTTCTAGATGAAAAGCTTATTCTTGTGCTAGAGCTTGGATTTGGAATTGAGTATGGAATAGAGTTTAGCTTCAACTCTAGAGAATGAAAATAGTGAGAAATAAAGCTTGCATTGTCAGTAAACGAATTCTCAAAGGAAGTATAGCAGGAGATTAGAAGAGATTTATTGCAAGGAAATCATAAACGAGACATGGATTAAATTCTTAGAAAAGGCAAATATAATATTTTAAGAAATGAGAATGTGTGTTCTAGGAACAAAAGAATAATAGGTATCTTTTATTTTTCATAAATTCTCGATCTTTAGCTTTATTCCTTTTCTTAAACCAAAATAATTTTTTTATATTTCTTGAAATTTCAACGTTTGTCAAAAATGTAAACGAAATATCTCAGCACAACATCCAAAAAAATAATAATAACATGGGAAATATTATAAAATGTACTGAAACAACTTGTTTCTTGTTGGTCGTTAAAAAAAATTTTGAAAAATAAAATTTCGCTCCGTTAGCTTTTATAGCTTAGCAAAGCTCATAATTAACCAAATATCGATATTTAAAATATAAGATTTATTGATGTAGTAGGATGAAGAAGAATAAGAAAAAAGACAATCTTTCATTATTTCAGCAAAGAAATTACCTCGAAATTATCTTAACAAGTAAACTCTATTTTTGCTTCTCGTGTATTTATGCACGACAAGAAACTTTAAACAAATATAAAATTAATGGCATCCAAAAAAAATGAAAATCGTTTGATCCATAAATAAACCTAAGAGAAAATTGAATTTTACTATTAATTGGTATTTCATGGGCTTTTTTCTCTACATATAATGGGAAAAGGCATTCAACAAAATTGAAAAAAAATTATATAAAAAATCCTATAAAAGCAAAAAACTTATATTAATGTAAAAATATATAATGCATTTTTTTTTAAAAATTGGAAACTCTAAGCAACATGCAGCAACTGATTGTTCATGATAGTTAAAGTAAGAAAATCGGTGAAAGTTTTATAGTTGCTCTTTAAATCCTGTACTGATTATTAACAAGTATTTTTCTACTATTTAATTATCATTTTATTCTATTTAACTATCATTTTATTATTTAATTATTAAAATGGAGGTACAAGTTCCAAAAAATGTTTATCAGTATCTTTTTGATTTTGATTTTTTTCTGGAAAAAAAGGCATCTGCCCTTCAGTTTGTTAATTCATTTTTTTTCTTGTATAATCCACTGAAATAACTTTCCATTTACCGCAAGGGAGTTTGATTGCGGAAGATTATCGGAATAATTCTGCACATTTTTTTCGGCTTATGTGTGTGAATATACTTTGGGCAAAACAAAATATGCTTATTTTTATGTGATATAGTTCAGGTCTTGCATTTTTTCATAAAACATAGCAGCAAGTTACTTAGAGTAGATAAGACGTTTTAGTGTATTTCTTAGACACATTCCACGGATTGCATTTTTCTTTTAAAGTATCAGATTGAAAAAGTTCGAGAGGTATTTCTGAAATTCCGCTCAAGAAAAAAAATTATATACTGTTTCTAGAAAAAGTACAATTTACTTTTTATATTTATTTATTATTATTAAGAATCAGTCTACGAATCATTTTCAAGGAATGTGAAAATTAATATTTAAAAAAGATAAAATACTATTACTATTTAAAATAATTAGAAATAAAATATTTGCCTTTTCGATTTAATCTTTTGCACAGGGACATAACTTTTTATAACTTCATTATTAGTTAGATGAAAATAATAGACGAGTTTCGGATATAGATATTTAATTATTTTCCAAGTTCTACATTTACCATGACAAAACAAACCTGGACGCTAAAATAAATGACAGAATACAATCTAATAATGACTTCCAAAAATACCTTGATGTTAATAAGGTAACGCCATCTGTTGTATGAAAAGAGAAGGTAATAGAGTTTTGTAACCGATGCACTTTTTCATTACAATAGGTGCAATGGTATTTTAATAGCAAGCATTGAATATTTATCTTATTATGAATTTTAAAAATGTTTTGATAAGAAAAATATAAATAACATATTGTGCATGAGAGAATCCACTGATCTAAAACTCGAATATTATTGTCAGCTAATAAACACTTTGTAAAATATGGCTATTTATTGTAAATCATTATTGTAATAAAACATATAAAATGTATATTAATGAATAATATTAATGTAGAGATTATGAATATTATCAAATTAAAATTCACCTAAAGAAGTAAAAACCTCATAGAAGAACGTAATCATGATCATCGAGTATTTGATTTTCTTCCAATTTTGAGCAACACTGTTGCTTCAACACAGCTACATATTTCTGATCATAAACAGTTTTCAAATATGATAGTCAAAGAAGGAAAGCAGCAGAATTGCTTCCAAATAAAATGTTTTTATTAAAAATTTATTTTTTCTTCTAATAAATTTTATTTATTTTTCTAATATAATTTATTTATTGTTCTATTATAATTTATTTAGTCTTCTAATATTATAATTTTTTTAATTTTAGTTATTTCCTTACATAACTCTCTTTCTGAGAATAGAACAGATCCTTTTTATAAATAGAAAGCAGTCATTTTTTTTATGAATTCTAGTTTTTGTCGATACAGAAAAAAAGTAATCACTCACATAGAGAAAGAAAATTTATGTTAAATACATCCATTTTATTTTATGCTTTAAAAAATTAGAAAGTAATAATATTTTTAAGTCTCCTCTTTTTTTTTTCAAAAATGAAATTTCTGTCTAAATAAATTCAAATTATATGTATATATAAACTATTGAAAATAAAACATTTTTCATTCTCGAATTAATTGGCTATTTTAATTCTTAAATATGTGGAAATACGGGAAATATAAACTATATCAGAAATGAAATTACTCTGCAATAAAAGCAATATTGAATTAGTAACTTTAATATAAGTTATTGAATATTGCTTTTATTTTGATCGTTTGCATAAAGCTGAGTAATAGTGAATTATCTTTATTTGTTACTAAAATAAAGCAATTATTAACTATTTGTTTAATCTGTATGAGCAGTTATGTTACAAGTTCCTTTTCTTAATTACAATGTCTGCATTTTTCCACCTCTTAAAGAAATATTATTCTGCTGCACACAGTTTTTGGAAACTCATTGCAATTAAAGCCACGAAGAAAAAAAGTAGTCTGAAATAAGAGAGCTTCTCAATAAAATATTACATATTCCGCTAAAACAACCATTCCATACAATCATAAAATTGCTTAAATAAAACTTTTTGAAACTATTGATTGCTATCTCTTTATCTAGAAGTCATAAAAAGAAGAAAAATTCTTTTTGTTAATTCCTACAGCAGCGTAATTGATGTTCCTTACAAAATAAGGACGATTTCAGGAAAAAGGAGAAACAGCTAACTTCTAGAAATACATAATAACTAAAATAATTGGATAACTGAATACAGTTTGTTGAATAATGGAAGATTATTTGCGCAGTAATTATTTCGCAAATTAATTACTCAAAGTAAAAAAACAGAAATGCAGGCTCCTAATTAAAATTAAAAGGTTAAGACTAGTTAATCCTTAGTTTAGATGCTAATTAGTCTCTTTTTTGTCTTTTGTATGTATGATGTCAAGAAGAAAAGGAAATAATTGGATTAAATCCCTTTTCTCACCTACAGAATATTCATTAATTCTATAAAATATAATGCTCATTATATACTTACATGTATATGAATAAAGAGAATCTTTAGAGGAGTTTTGCTTTGTCGCTTTTTATAACTATATTCTGAATTATGATACATTTTTAGAAAGTTAATAAATCTTCATATTAATAGTTCCAAAAATGCTTCTAATTTTTATTTTTTGTTTGATTATATGAAAAAGTTATTATTTTCTCCAGATCTTGCTATTTTGCCATTATCTAGTTCATTTGTAATCTAAAAGGAAAACAGACAATCTTCATTCGAATGGATTTCGGTCAATTTTTTTTTAGGTATGTACTATTTTTGTGTCAAATCAATATAGAATGTATGTAGTTATCGTTTGTTGTAAAAGAGCCAAGAAAAAATATCTCCTATTTGGCGATTTCATTCGTCAAAATTTTTCATAATAAATAATAATGCACTTGAGTATATTTTTATAATTTTGAGAATTTTATACTTTATTCCTTTTTGGTCGCTGTTACAATCTACAAAACCTAGAAATTTTATCCGTCTAGATCAAAGTGTTTTTGAGTTACCTGATTAACAGACGGAGAGACGGAGAAACAATAATTAAGATGTCTTTTCCAGATTCATGGCGGTCTGAAATTTAAAAATTCAAGAAGTTCGAATTTTTCGAAATTTTTTACCAATTATTATACTTTTTTTTGTATAATTCATATATGAAGTAAAATTGACGAAATTCCATATGTGTAGGTTTACGAGGATTGGTAAGATTTATTTTTTAGACGCCTGTTCTTACTTTCTTTTAATTTTCAAATCCACCTTTACAAAGGAATGATAACAAAATATTATTTAAACAGTGCATCCCCGTGTACTTTAATTAGTGTACTAAATTTAATAGTGTGCTGTTGATACTCGATGACAATGCATTATTCAAATATTTTCAAAGCTTATCCTTTTATCAACTAATTTTAATTATTTTAGTTTCCATTTGAAGAACGTCAATTGTTAGGGAAAATCCGAAATAAGGATTCTTAGATTTTATAATACTGATAATAATTAATTTTTAAATATATTAAAAATATCAAAGAAATTAAACTAATAAAAATAAAAATATATGACTTTAATATGCTTCATAGATCTGTATTTCTTTATTTTTGTTTTGATTGTATTTATTTCATTCTAATAATCAACTACTGCCAAAGTATCGATGCCATTTTTTTAAAGCACTATTATTTTTGTAATCAACTCAAATTAGTCTATAATATCTCACAAACATATTAGGAATTAGATTATTATTAAATTTGTTTATTATATTAGAAATTATATTAGTATTATTATTAATTTAGTGTATTAAAATTTTTATATTTCCTTTTAGAATAAATATTTTAAAAACGAAATTTTAAACAAGACATTTAAGACAAGATATAAACAATTCGCATTTAAAATAGAAAAGAATGAATTCTCTATTCTGTAGATATATAAAGTAGCATTGCTATTTTTTGAAATTACTTTTGTTGTCAAAACATCGATGAGAACTCATAATATAAATGCATATACATAAGTAAAAGAATCATAACTTCTACAATTACTTCAATTTTATTTCAAACAAATGAATAACAGATATCAGAAAAAGAATGAGGAATTCGTAATGCTTTCCAAAATTTTATGCGTAGTAGAAGTTTTTATGCGTCATAAAATGTAAGCAATTGTTTAATAAATTCCAGCCATCTTATCGTTTAATTTGTAAATTCTATTCAATTAATAATAAAATTATTCTTCTTAATATATATATTTCCTAATTTCTACTCAATACATTGTGAAAACTATGATTTTAGCATGATTTACTAAAGAATTTGTTTGCAAAAAATTCCTAGTTTGAATATTTTTAAAGAAAATAATTATTTTGCAGACGATAAATATAAATCGACAACATTTAGCTCTTTTTCATTATTTGTACTTTACAATGATTTTAAATAAGATATATTACCAATTTTAAATATACCCCTCTTTTTTAAATATATTTGCAATAAAATGAATTGGATTTTTTTTTATTCCGTATGAATTTAAATTGTTATCTTTACTTCTTAAAATTATTTTGGCCAAACATCAAGAAGCACTTACCGGGGGCGGCATAAATTCGGTCAAATTTCAAAAAATCATAATAAAAAAAAGTAATGCTCGAAAAAAATTGCGGTTTACGGGAATATGTTCAAAGAGCCTTTGGATTTTGTTATCACCATTAATAAAGTGTATTTAGAAAATGACGGATAGATGGCGCTCACACGTCATACCGAGACGGTTTATGCAAATTAGGAAAACAGAGCACTGTAATATTATAGTACATTTTATTTTAAAGCAAAAGATGCTCAACATGACCGCCACCACAAGGAATTAAGCAAGTGACGCGCGTCACATGTCGGCATCGATGCCACCAACGACCAATTGAATGACATCTTTCAGTTCCATCTAAGTGGCAGGAGAGCTTCGGTAGACACGAGACTTCAAGTATTCCCACAACCAAAAGTCCGCGAGAGAAAGATCTGGCGATCGTGAGGACCACTCATTCTTACATCCTCGGCTTATCACTCTGTCCTCAGTGAATGTGTCTAGGAGGAACGTCTTAACATAACTAGCAACGTGGGGCGGGGCAGCATCCTGCATGAAGGTGATGGAAGATGACGCACGTCTTTGCGGCAAAGCAGACAAAATGTGGTCTCGCAAAAGCCTAAGATAGTGTTCTGCAGTGATGTAACAGGTTTTCCAACCGGATACAGGACAACGCTCTTCAAAAAAGAAAGGGCCTATAATGAAGGACGCAGTCAAACCGCACGAAAAAGTCACATGCGAAGAATGTAGTGGTTTGGTCGTGTACGCACGAGGGTTTGATGTCGCCCAGATAAGACTGTTTTGCGTATTGACGTCTCCATGCAATGAAAAGTGGGATTCATCTGTCCACATGATGTTCAGTAATCATTGTGGGTCACGTTCCATTTGTGCGAGCACCCATGTTGCAAAGGCTTGTCTTTTCTAGGAATCTGCTGACAACAACTGGTGAAATGCCTCTATCTTGTACGGATGCAGTTTCAAGATTTCGTGCAGAATGTGGCGGATTTATTCCTGTTACTTTACCTGCTTCACGTGCACTGTAACTCCCCTTCGAAGTCTCAGCTGCCACATTTCTCATGTCCCTTGGATAACAGGGACGCGGTCAGCGCTGACGAATGGTCTGCTACTTCGTGGACGGTCCTCTAATCTTCCCGTTTCCTCAAAACGGCGAACTGAATTCAATATCCCATTCAATGAAATTGAGTTTTTCTTCGCCTTAATTCCTTTCACCGTCCGTAACTGTCGCAATGCTTTAGTCATGGATTCACCGTTCTTATAGAACAGTTTAACAACTAATGCTCGATCCGGTAGCGATAGCATGCTACTGGCGTCGAATGACAGATCCATTTCCAGCCTTGTGTTTTATAGCTATGCTGATTTGCATAAACCGTCTCGGTATGACGTGTGAGCGCCATCTATCGGTCATTTTTAAATACCTTTTTTTATGGAAATAACAAAATCCAAATGCTCTCTGAACATATTCCCTCAAACCGCAATTTGTTTTGAGCATTACTTTTTTTATTATGATTTTTTGAAGTTTGTACGAATTTTTACGGCACCCGGTACATAAACCATTTTCCGCAAAGAAGAATTGAAATTTCTAAACATCTAAGCAGATTTTAGCATAAGATAAACCGTCTAGATAACTGTAATTGGTTATTGGGACGATACTTGTTTTGAACACGGTATTAAATAGAATCATAAAATCCTTTTGATTGTTGTGCGATGCATTTCCAATTTTGGCAGACACATATGAATAAACCTCACTGATTATGAAAATTTCATTATATAATAAGGTAATTATTCATCGTAATAAATTTATAATTGGAAAATTTGCATAATAAGTTGCAAATTTTCTGGATGTAGACGTTATAGAAAAAAGAAGAATTTTGGAAATGATAAATACAATTTCTCCATTTCTTAGTTATTTTTCTTACTATATAATTAAAAGTAAAAAATTAAAAGTTTCTAGCTTTGCCATGACGATCTTACAAATTCCAAGAAATCAATGTGTGCCAGTTGACAATTGATATATTCTGAATTTTAGAAATTTTGTATAGTAATTATACCTACATCGATTGAAATATTAAAATGGAATGGGTCTTTAAATCAAAAAGATTATACACTGGTGTGCAAAACATTAAGCAACAATGAAAATTTTAAGCAGATAGCCATGATATTGCAGAAACGATCAGTACAATGAACACGTAATTAAAGAGAAAGGTCATGCGTATGCAAATATCAGGAACAAAACGTCACAGGCGACGTGAGCGCACGCAAAACACGTGCAGAAGGAGCGCGCAGCTCAACACTACAATAAAAGAAAGGACGGAGACGCAATTAAAGACATTCGCTGCATGTGCACGTGAGTTAATTCGCGAAATATGGCTAGCAAAAATCACCTGTGGATTTCACACGTGGAAAATGATCGGAAAGCTGGAGGAGAGGCGTAGTGTGACCAGTGTAGCTGAAGAGTTCGGAATCAAAAAAGTGTCGTTTCGCGCGCTTGGAAAGTCTTCTAAACCACAGGTACAGATGTGAGAAAGGTTGGTGGTGGCCGCCCCAGGAAATCAACTGCAGTGGATGACCGATATATCGTTCTGCAGGCGAAAAGAACCCGAAACCAGTCAGCAAGCGCCATTGCTCAACAACTGTGTGCAGCAACGCGGCGACGACTGTGTCCAGATGCCTTCGCAAAGGTGGCCTATTCGCCTGCCGTCCTGAACGCTGCATCCCTTTGACAATTTCCCACCGGCGGCACCATTTAGAGTGGTATAGGGAGCACAAAAACTGGACATCTCATCAATGGAGTCGTGTGCTCTTTAGAGATGAGAGTCGTTTTAGTGCCAAAAGCGATTCCCAACGCCAGTTGATTTGGAGAGAGGTCGGGATACGGTTTTATCCCAGTAACGTCACGGAAAGAGACCGTTTCGGTGGTCCTGGAGTTGTCGTCTGGGGAGGCATTATGATGAATGGGCGGACTGAGCTCCACATTTTCGACAGAGGTTCTGTAACTGGAGATCGCTATTGTCAGGAGGTGATCCTTCCCCATGTGCATCTGTTCCCAGGTGCCATTGGATCAGACTTTGTTTTTATGGATGACAATGCACAGCCACACAGGACTCACGCTGTTGAGGAGCTCCTGTAAAGTGAATATATCACTGGAATATATTGGCCGGCGTGCTCCCTTGATTTAAATCCGATAGAACATGTGTGGGATGCTTTGGGGAGACGCCTTGCGGCACGATTACATCCTCCTGGGAACACCCGACAACTTAAACAGATGCTGATTGAGGAATGGGCACTCTTACCTCAAGAACTGTTGAACAATCTGGTGCTGAGTATGGGGAGACGGTGCGAAGCAACCATTGCAGTAAGGGGAGGGCATATCCCATACTAAGGAACATCTGCTTGCTGCTCTTCCTCTTGGACAGACAATCATGTGTAACGATACTATGAGTTCAATAACGCCTTTTTTTGTTTGATTCCATACTGTATGCATTATATTCATTTCTGCACAACTATGCTTTCGTGATTCTTTCAGAACAAAATGCTGTATCTCATTTCTGAATTTCATGTCTCTCAGATGATTTCTCGCGGTTCAAAATTACGAGGTCCGTCCCAAAATAGCCCTAGTGTTGCTTCAAACGGGACGTTAATGTAACTAAACTAAACTAAACTAAACTAAACTCAGATGATTTCTCGTGAAGTTATGGCAAAAACATACCTGTTGCTTAAGTTTTGCACACCAGTGTATAATACCTTATACATTTCAGATGTTAAATTTTTAAAAATTGAACCTGTGCAGGCATTTATAAATCATTTTTATTATATTTAAATACATTTTTTGATCCTCAATTTTTGTATGTGCAATAAAATATATTTAATGCTGCATAACAGCATTACTTTCTTCTCTAAATAGTCACATTATGTATATAAGTGATTTTCAAATATTTATTGTAAGACAAGCTAACTTTAATACCAAATTTTTTGAAGATTTCCCTAGAAATATTAACGAAGACAAGCAGCCTTTGACGACTATCTTGTTCGTTTATATTATTGACATTTTAACTTGTATTTTTACCTTAATTAGCTTGCTGTAAATTAAAAAGTGAACATATTACGAAACAAAAGTATAATCAAAAATCAAAATCCTACTACGGACATCATGAATAGCATGCTATTGAATATTTTAATGGATGAGTTTGATTTCCACAACAACTTTTAAAAATATTTTCTATCGAATTGAATTCAGGAATTTTATTAAATTTAAGAAAAATTAAACGAAAATGAAAATGATTTCATTAAACAGGTGATTTGTTTTTCATCTTAAACTTATACAAAAACAATTTTTTTTAAAGTAATTGTTTGGAAGATATGAGTATCAATTGCCATAGAAATAAGAAAAAAATATAGAAAAATGAAATGATTTCATTAAATGGTAATTTTTTTCACCTTAAAATGATACAAAGACAGTTTTTATAAAGTAATTGTTTTGAGCAACCAATTAAGTAATTGTTGTGAGCAACCAACTGGTGAATGTTACCCAATCTGTGCAATTACCCAACTGGTGAATGTTAAGCCTATTTTTGAGACCGATGGAACTTTCTGTTTGAAGTTTATTTCTTCGGTTCTTTCACAGGATCAGCCTTCTTACTAAATGGACTTTTTAGCGACTCAGCGAATCCTTTCCAAAACATTTAATAATATTTTTTCAGCTCCATTAATTAATTAAGCAAAGCGCTTAGTTCATTGCAGCTGTAAAATTAATCTATGAACCATTATGAAATCCGTATGATACTTTGTTTACATTTGAAGCTGCCATTTAACAATAAATAATCAGAGCGATTTCCGTGCCACTTAAATGAGCGCTTTATAGAGAGAGATATTTTACTGAAAACGTTATTAATTTTGTTTTAAAATTGCAAAACAAAAAATATCACCATTTATAAAACAAATCGATAGATATTTACAGTTGTATGCAAAAATATAAAGAAAAAAATTTAAAAATTCTTTCATGCACTCGAACGAAATAACAACTATAAATATATGGCTAATATAGCAAGGTTAAATATCGTTTGTTTTAGAAGGTAATATTGTATAATTCATTATTTAGCTTTCTTTAGAATTTGAATACATTTTATTTCTCAATAAATGAACAGCCGATTGACATAATGAGAGTTATATTCTATGTCAAAGAAAATAATTTATGTATTTTATTCAAATAATTCTTTATTTATAAATCATGTGGAGGATTTTTCTATATTTACAGAAACTCTAATCATTATAGCTGTTTTATTTTCTTAGTAGGCATTCATTTTGGTTGCCTCTCAAATGTCTCTTTTATTTTTTTTATAGAATCTCCTCGAATATTGACAGTTTTTACCTACTTTTTATTCAACCAATTCTCTTCTAATAAATCAGCAGAATGTAGATTATTTTTTCCTCTACTAAAATTTCTTGATATGTGCTCTTGTGTTTCTACTTTGGTGTGATGAAAGAATATATTTCATATTTTTAAGTAAAATATTCGCTAGAAAATCAGATGAATATAGAATGTAAATTACTATTCCTTAATAGAAAAAAATGTTTCTTCAAAAATCTATTCATAAAATGAAATGAAATGCGAAATGCTTTAAGAATGTTTTTGTTATATAAATGATAAAAACGTTTGCTTTAATTTATTTCGAGGGCCTGCAATATTTTATGCCTTTAGGCTAGTTTGAGCATTTGTAATGAAAAAATTCTGTCATATTTTATACACAATCAAACTGCTCTTATCTTTTCAGAATTTTGTGCTGAAAACAAATAATTTCATTTACGTTGAAAATGGCCGAATTTTTTTATCTTTTAAGTTTATTTTATCCTAAAGAGCCATATTCTTTTATATTTATAGAATTCCAAATCATTGCCACCGTTTTTATTTTATTGTGAAGAACTTTAAATTGTACTAAATTAATTAAAATATTAGAACCCTTTAATTAAACTAAAATATTAGAACCCTTTTTTATATAAATAAAATCATTTGGATTATTAAATTCTTTTTACTTTCTTTCTTTTCATGTAATCAGAAAATATTATAATGACTAAAATTTTAATTCTTGAAATTTTAATGAACTTCTGTAATGTATACTTCTTTGAGTTCAATGTTAAATAAGAAACGTTAGGAATTAAGTATAGACCTAATTTTCTTTGTATTCTCTTTTATGTGTATATTAACACAACTACTGAAAAATGTAGTGAAGTGAAAGGAATGTAGCAGATAATCCTAAGAAAACAATCATAGATTTGCTCCAATTTGATTTATATCCGTCGTGAGAACGATGTAAAATTCGAAATTCAAGTCCAATTTTCTACGAATCACGGATGTAAAAGAAAAAAAAATGTAACCATACTTTGACAGATTTTTTACACGCATATTGCAAATCTTAGAAAAAGAAAATATTTTCTATATTTTCAATTATTTTAATTATCTGTCATACGGATTTCATTAAAATATTTAAAAATGAATATTTGCCATAGAAATGACTGAACCATGCAAATTCCACAAATCTCCGAGGCCTTGTAACAATGTATACTTTCAAGAAATAATATACTGTGGTATATTTCACGAATATTTCATATTTCACGAATTTTTTTCGATTATTTTTATTATTATTATTTTTGATGTTGTTTCGTTTTTTTTATTTAGAAATCTTTATAATCGATGTCCTGTATCACAGCAAGTTTAATTTTCGAAAATGAGAAAACATTTTTATTGTTATTTACAAATTCATATTTGGCATTGTGTCACTTTCTGCGTTTAAGTTCCACAGTTTAAGTGCACAATGAAACGATATAAATGAACAGTTCAACAGTATAAATTAAACATTAAATAAAATTTAATAGCCGCTTCAAGAATGAAGAGTTTATTATTTAGAAACATTCCAAATACTTTAGTGATGGAAATGAAAAACTTGAAAAGGCTATTCTTAATACTCTGTATTTCTCTCTTTCATTTTTTTTTCTTTTATTCAAAAAGAAAAAAGAAAAAATACACCTATCTTTCAATTTTTACTGTTTCGTTTTGTATCTTCTTAATAGAACCCATAGAAATAAATGTTTCTTTTTCCGCCAGAAAAAGATCTATCTTACTGAGACCTGCAATTATAAGATTATCAAAATGTTTCTCAACAGTTTCATGTAATCCTTCTGCTTATATGTATAAAGATAAGTTACAGGAGAAAAGGATATGGCGAATTTTTTCAGCATGGAATGTCTTGTGTTTTTCATGAAATATGTGTCTATTGTTTAACGAGTTTCATTTTTTTAACCTAATTTTGGGGTATTTTTGACGAATTACATATATACATATACATGGAGTAATGAATTTACTAGAGAAAAGCCAGTACCCAAACTCAGAACATATTCAGAACTTTTCCAGATAACCCAATATTAAATATTAAAAAAAAACATTTTTTAATGCTTTGATCTTTACTTTTTAAGAAGAAAAAAATATTTTCGA
The DNA here is from genome assembly GCA_026543865.1 of Argiope aurantia. Classification (NCBI taxonomy): domain Eukaryota; kingdom Metazoa; phylum Arthropoda; class Arachnida; order Araneae; family Araneidae; genus Argiope; species Argiope aurantia. Next base: position 30,456 of record JAPMOR010072813.1, read on the forward strand.
CATATGACATAAAAAACATTTTTATCAGATTTTTTTTATTTAATATAGGAATAATGAATAATTTTAAAATAATAATAATTTAAAAATTTAATATAATAATAATACTAATTTTAAAATTTAATATAAAATAAAAATTTCAAAAATGGTAGAGCTGAAAGTAGTAATGAACCTAATTGTAATTATATTAATAATGATTCTGATTTTTACATTAAAAAATTTCAGAATTTTATTGATGATATCTCAAAGCCGATTTATGTCCTTCCAATTGTATTTTCTGGCCATTGTCTTTTAAGATATTAGGTTTGTCGTTGAGATTTCTATTTAATTAATTTTAATTTGATATAATTTATTTTTCTTTTTAACTTATTAATAAAAATATATTTTTAAGAAAATGTAATATTTTATTATTTTTTAATCTTTACTTTGTTTTGATATTTATTTTGCTGTTAGAAAAGACTTTAGAAACCAACAACTTGTCCAGAAATTGACCGTGGTCCGGTTGTTATGGTAACACATTCTACTATGGCAAATCAATTTGTGCAAAAATTGATTTGATGTCCTTGTGCTTACATTTTCTTTCTCAGAAAAAATAAAATTTCAAAGTGCTTTTATTATTTTTACTTCGAATTACTTTTATTAACATCCCAGATTTATAAGAATAGATATTGTTACGAAATTTTCTTTACCGGGGTTCGTTTGGATAGTGGGAGTGATATGGTGTGTGGAGAACGCTCAATCAGCAGGCAGAAGTAGTATAAAAACAATGACGTTTATTTACACGAAGACACACAGGACAGCACAAAAGCGACAACTATATACAGCACATAAGACGATTATCTTCACCCGAGACGTGTAGCATACAACAGCACACACAGCAGCATACAATCAGAATCTACTGCAGACAGTAGCGCACAGCTCAGTTCAGCACGAGCTTGACTCAGTCGCTTCCGACTACTCCGTCTTCTACTTCTCCGGCTCTGACTCGGATTACTGACTTTTTCGACTCCTCTGTCGTCTACCTTGGCAGCGGCGGCCTCTTCCTTTTATAGGTCTCAGGAGGCGGGGCTAGAAGCCTCTCAACCAATCAGGAACGTTCGAGGCGTATCTCGGTTCCTACTGGACGGATCGGGAAAATTCTCGAAGTTTCGGGTATTATCTATTTTGGCGCCAAAGTCGCCAAATTCGTCGCCAAGTCGCCAAATGGTCGCCAAGTTTGTCGCCAAGCTCTGAGACCTCCGACGCACACCTGGACTACGTCCCATTCAGATGACTGTAAAACTTTCTTTCCAATGATGGAACAAACTATGCTGGGAAGCCGAATTGCAGGTTTGTAATAATATTTTTATTTTTACACTAGCCTAATTTGGTGACCAGCCGGTTCGCCAGTATAAATGGTCGCTAAAATGTTCAGTTAATACTTTATATAACTTATTCTACAAATAAGTTATATTAGTTTTTCAACAAAATATTTTTAAACTTCAAATTTTGGCAGTCATCTTATTCATTTATACTATTATATAGGCTTTAAACATTTCTGTTTATTACAATACGTATATTTCTCTAATTTTCTATATTGCCCGTAAAATTCAATTTTAAATTAAAGTGAAAATAACGAAACTACAATTAATATAAAGACGTATTTTATTGAATCTTAGCATGTCTTTAAAAAAAATATAAGAACTGTAACAGATTAATAATTTATAATATCTCAAAGAATTATTCAACAAAAATTTCACGGATTCTATGAAAAATTCCGATTTTAGTTTTATTTTTCAAAGAATATAAACGCTGCCAATAATATATCTTTCTGTTTATAAATAATTTCAAAAAATTATGAAGTTTAAATTTTAAACAGTCATTTGGTCTTAAGAAATTTTATTCTGCAGAGATTTCTTGACTCTCCAACATTAAATGACGAAATAAACGTTTCTATTTTCTGTGTTCAAATCTTTCCTTATTATTAAGTTTTGAATATTACAATATTAAAGCATTCAACATTTTCATTATCTAATACAATCATTCTTGAGAAACTGTGGGTGATGATTGAATTCTTTGAGATGGTCGATGAAGTGATCTATAATCTTTCGTTTTTATACAATAGTAATGTTGAAATTTTCATAAATCGGTCAGCTTTAGTGATCAATTTAGTTGATTGGAGTGCAACTCTTTTTATTTAAAATATTAGCGTCTTATGAATATTTTCTTGGATATGACTCACAAAGAGCAGTATATATGTAAAAATTTTAAATTCAGCATTTATTGCCTCATTAAAATAAATTATTTAAAATATAATTATTTATTTCATTTAGACTATTTGTCAACAGATGTACGTCTGTAACTAAAGGTTTACAAATTAGTTGTTGAGCTTCAATTAGAGTAGATATCTTATGCATTTTAAACCATATTTACTTTCATTAAGACTGTTCAATTGATTTAGTAATATAGGTATTGTGAAAGATCACAGAAAACGTTTCCTTGCATTTAGTTTTCAAAAAAATATCATCTTTCATATTCATTGAACTTCATACAGATACGTGAAGAAAATTACATTTTTAATATATTTAATTTGGAATGATAGTTAACTTATTTTTCTATTTGAGCTTTCTTAATATTAGGGCAAAGCGTTGATAAAAGTTAATTTTTTTGCATTGACGTCACGCTTGCTTCTGTAGCTTAAATTCTATTTTTATTTTGTGCGAAATAAATCGATGAAAAATATGATTAAATTATTCATTAAAAATAGAAATTTAATTTTAAGGTTAAAACATTGGTATCATTTAAAAGATAAATTTTTGAACTTTAATGTAAAAATCATGCTTGTGCGATAATATTTTCGGAAATTATAGCCAAAAAAAGGCTGAAATTTCACTTCATTTTAATTAATTAAATTTTAATTAAAAATTCAAAGAAATGGTTCAGAGGTGCACATTTCCGGCCTCCAAAGTATACACGTGCCAAATGTAGGGTGCCAACACACACAAATTGAGCTTTATTATAAGTATAGATATAGATAATCTGCTGATTTTAAATATAGTGTTGGAATATTAAACTTTATAAATTGTAATAATTGTAGTAATTGCTTTAGTAATATTTTTATTATAAATAATTTTTGATACCTATTTTTCATTAATTATTTAAATTAATTTCTTATTTTAATTAACTTTTTATCTAATACATAGATGTCAAAGCAAAACCGTAAAAGCATACAGAATAACATTAGTTCAATAAATTTTTTGTAATTAAATACAAGAAATTGGAATTTAATCCTATTTATAAATATTATTTTTTGAGATTATAATATTTTAACATTTTTATAATGCTGCTTGATTTTCAATTCAAAAATATTAATTTTATCTTTCTACTGGATTAAAATAATTTTAAAACCCTCTTATTTTTATTGTTTTACATTTATTTTTTTAGTTTTTAATATATTTCAAAATCCGCAGTTGCTAATACTGTAGAAATAAAAAAAACCTAATATTTCCTTGCTTAATTTCCTTGATGTTGCCTAACAATTAACTTGCATTTTCTATTTGGTTGCAATTAAAAATTTTAAATTTTTGCACCAAGTTCAAATTGTTAGGCAAGAACTTAAAAAGCGATAAAAATGTGAATTTCTCATCAAAAGGGTCGAAAAAATTTTGTTGTTAAAAATAATATTCTGAATCTTGTTTTCCATTTTGCGAGAGCTCAGCATATTTACGAAAATCATTATAAATTTTAAGTACTTTAAAAACCTTCTCGCACTCCTAAGGAAAATTTGAACTTTGGAAACTAGTTTTTTTTTGGGGGGGGGGGAGAGGGGATATGAAATAAAATGCCATAATTCTTTTCAGACTTCTAAAGATTTTTTTTTCAGACTTCTTTACAGACTCTCTTTTAGTCATTTGGGTTCTGAATCTAGATATTTTGCATTAGCTTAAGTCTGATAAAACTCGTTTTAAATTTCAAGACATTTGAAATTTAAAGTTTGGGCTCAGTTAGGATAACATGAAAAAATTTATACGCAATAAAAATTGTACTGATACACTGAAAATCATGTGAAAAATTTAAAAGAGAATGAGATGTTATTTATAAACGAAATTCCTTACTTGCCATAATCATATGACATATTTGAGGATTTAGATTTGAAAATATTGAAATAGAGTAACTTCATCAAGAACCGAATATAAGAATTTAGTACCTGAGGAAGTGAGTGGGAAAAATATAGCGAAATTCCATCTTTCTAAAGTCAATGTATTAAAATTCTATAATAAAACAAAAATCTAAATATTCTTAAGAAGATAAATTCAAGTAAGAATTAATATTAAAATTTGAAGAAACCAGCAGATAGCAAAAATATAAACTGTAGCAGTTGCATTACACTTATTTTCTCTTTTGGATACTAGATGGCGATACCTGATTAGGCCATCCCATATGTCATCCCATATTGCATTGCGATTGTAATTAGAATGAGATGTGATGCTGAACTGAAAAGCCGCGCACGTGAATGTCTTGTCTTTGTGTTTGTTTAAATGTGTGAATGTGATTATTAAAGAAATGTTTCCAACAACATTCGTCCTGTTGCTTCCTGCACAGATCATAATAATCTACATACCAACACAAAACAAGCATTCGAGTAACTCAAAACTTCTCGGATAAATGTATAGTTTCAATGAGAATGTTAATTTATCCCCTTTCACAGACATCTTTCGAACTGCCGAAACATTAATAAAATCCTTGCTTTCTGATTCTGTATAACCATTAACGCTACCACATATTTCAGACTCAACGCATCTATTTGTGAAACAATTAAATTTAAACCGATAATTGCATTTTATCACCTTTTCCTTTAATGGTTTCTAATTTAAACTAGCCTTTAAAGCTCTGAATTGTTTGTACGATCATTTGCCAAACGGGAGAACATTGTAATTACACTCATTTGTCCAGAAACTCAATGACTATTTTTTGTTTGTTCACGGATTCTGGAAAGTTTGTCGTGAATACAAATCGCCTCAATTTCTCGACAACATCATTAGTTTTCATTTCGTATTACTTTAATTAGTGTTGGAATTTTCAAGTTTTACTCTCAAGTTTAATTTTCAGTTATAAAATCAAGTATTAATTGTTGATCAACAATTGTTTTTTTAAAATAATCAAGATCCTTAGAAGCTTTATTCCAGTATATTCTTGTTTTTTTTTTTCGAAAAATACGTTTGCCTTTTAATTTTCTTTATATCTTTTATCTTTTCAATAGAACTCATTAAAGTAACTTTCCTTTCTCCGCCAAAGACATATTTAACGAGATTGGATGCAGAAGATCACTAGAATTTTTTTTAAATCATTTTTAGGCTTATATATATGAGGATACTTTATAGCGGAAAGAACTGCACAGAGTTTCAGCTCGCATAGAAGAGCTCTTGCATTTTTCATGAAGCACTTGCCAGTTATTTAGAATAAGTGAGGAGTTTTAGCTCGCTTTTTAGATAAATTCCAATGATCGATGGTTTGCTCTAAAAATATCAGATAGAAATAGTTCTAAGACATATTTCTATAATTTCAGTTAGGAAAAATTTATATGAAATTTCTGGGAAAAAAATTTTATATGTAAGAAATTATTTACTTATTTATTATTAAGAATCAATATTCATCATTTTAGAAAATTTGAAGTATAACAAAATTCTTGTCTGCAAATTAGAAGACGAAGGCTGTTTCCTTTTCATTTAAGTAATTGTTTCACAAATTGCTTTCAAATCTTAAACCAAATAAATGAAATATAGCTTTTTTTACGTAATAGTGCCAATTAATATTTCTCTTCTTCTTTTTTTATTTAATAAATTTTTCCGGCATATTTAGTACACTAGCATTTAAGCGATTTTAGTGTGAGAAAAGGAAAATTGCATAGAAATTTTATTTTACTTATTTTTTAAAAAGTAGCAATATTGTGCATTAGGTATTAACCAAAACGATTGTGCATTATATATCATCATCTAAGCCAATTCTCCTTCTTTCCACTTTCCAATGAATCTGTTTAATAAAAAGAGAAAACCCCATGTGATATAAGTATTCAAAATTGCTGTCCACCTGAACTTCTAGCATAATTCGCTATAAATATTAAAAGTTGTCAGACTTTTCATATCTGTCTTGCTATTGTATATTAAACGGTTCTTTTGAATCATTGTTTGAATCATTTTTTTCGCGGCCTAAACTCGCAAACAATGACTCCTTTCTTTCTAGTTTGTTTAGCAATAATTTTTACATAATTCATTTAGCATCATTTTAATAAAACATTGTTGCAGATTCAAAGAGTTATACTCCCACAGATATCGAAAAAATTATAAAACTGTTTGCACTGAATCTCTGCAAGTTCTTACTTTTACACTTATTGCTAAAAAAGATAATTTCAAATACATATTTTTTTTCTAATAACGTGCCACTTATAATTAGTAATAGACAAAACATGTGTACCAGAAAATGGAAATATTGATCAATATATAGAAGCATATTTTCTGAAAATATTATGGTTTCTAGTTACTATGTAAGTTCTTTAAGATTTTTTCCTTTATATCGTTTTAATATAATTCCGATAAATATCTCAAATGAATGTGTGTAGTCATTCACAAATGTAATAAACAGAATTTTTTAATTTTTTTCATATTCCTATTTAAAACAATATATTTGAACAAGATATGTCCTAAGCTAAAAATATTCAATTGCGTTTGAATTAAATTTGCAATGAAATGAAGTGGAATTTCTCATTATGTATCAACTTAAAATGATATCATTACTTCTTAAAATTCATTTTGTTCTCAAAGCATCAAGACGAGCTTACATAAGAGCACAGATAAAAATAAAGAAAAAAATGCCTAATGTTGCATCAAAATAAATAAATAATAGAAGACGTTATCAACAAACAAGAATTTCTAGATGTTTTAGCTCTGTTTTCATGACACCAATTTATTATTAAGACGACTCCTTTTATTTTAGAGGAGTATGATATTAAATAAAATCAACTGGCTCAGAAAATTCTGCAATTTCAGTTGAAAGCGTTTCATTGCATTTAAGTGGTGACCGCAAAATTTGGGTCATTCTTTGCCATTTGGTTAATTTGTAACTTCTAAAAATGGATAACAAGGTTATTTATTTTAGTATATTTGTTCTACTTTCTGCTCACTATATTGTAAACAAAATAAAAAGCCAGTAGTGTTTTTTTTATTTGTTTTTGTGAAATATTTCTTCATTAGACTTGATTTTAAAATGTAATACATTTTGAAAATTAAAAATTTATATTCTCTATTATTTAGTTAGACGAGTTTGAGATGGGGGGAAAAAACATCACTTTTCTAAAAGGTGGTGATTGCGCAATACAAAAGGCACGTGATCATTTCAAACCAATTTAAACCGCATTTTCGAAAAAGAAAAAGAAAAAAAGAAATCTGGCTTTGAGATAAAGTTTCGAAGCTTGAAAGATTTCGAAATAGGGGAGGACCATCGATTCCTAAATACCAATGTACGTTTAATCTGATAGTCAAGTAATTTTTCAGACTGGTTAAAACTGGTTTATGACTTAAATTAATTAAGAAGAATAATGACTTATTAAGATAATAATGTTCTCAAATGATAATATGAAATTTCTGATAGCAGATTTCAATTTTTTTTATTATTATTATTAAAACAGATCATTGTAAAAAAAATTTGAAACTTTGTTAACCAGAGACAAGTTTTTTTAGTTATATTTGCGTTTAATACTTCTAAGTAATATTAAACTAAAAGTAATATAGTCGGAAAGTAATTTCCTTTTTATATTCAATTTAGAGAATTAAAAAAAAACAACTTTTTTGGAACATTAAGGAAAAAATTAACTATTGAAAACAAATGAAAAAACATGTATTTAAAAGAATATAATTGATAATTGTAGTCTTCAACTTCTTCTGTTACATTCTCAATAATTAAAGTAACTTTCCATTATTCTTTTCCGAAATGTTAATTAAAGCTTTTCAACTAAGGAATGTTTCAGCTAATGCAAATTAAATTTTATATGGAAGGTATTTTAATTAGTTTTGTCTAAAGATAAATTTTGCACTGTCTTTCATTTACATTGTGTGACATCATTTAATTTAAAGCGAAAATAACTTCATTTGAACTATTCATTTCAAGTATTGTAGTAAGATATATTCTTCATAAATTATTACATTATTTAGGATAGTAAATACCCACATTCCATGCAAAATTTCTAAAGAATTTCTCTTTGTAACTTTCTAAGATAATCTAGTATTACTATACCACTGAGTACTGAATAATTAATTAGTATTTTTAATTTGAACAGTTAAAACTTTGGCTTCGAAAGGATTAGAACGTATTTAATTATATGTTTTACAAATACACAAATAGGAATAAAATGTAAATGTATGAACTAGTATCACAAAATACAGAAGAGTGGTGCAAATGAATTTGATATAATTACATCTTTCATTTGAAATATTAAACAGAAGAATTCCCTTTTTTTCCCGTGACTTGTCCGTCATTTATGGAATTTCGTGTAGATTTTATGTTTATTTTTGTCATATATTGAACAGAAATGTGTTTGTGCATTTGGATCTCTTGTCTTCGAAAGTAAAATTTCAGATTTCAAAATAAAAATAAAATTTCAGTCTTTTTTTTTTGTTGTTGTTTGTTTACAGGACGTTTAATAGTGCATTTGAAATGATAAACAACAGGAGAATCCTCCTTGTCCTATGATTTGTCAATGCACTTGTGGAATTTCGTGCAGGTCTTATGTTTATTCCCGACACGTATTGAAAAGAAATGATTATTTTTGTTGAACTTCTTACCGTTGAAAGTCAAATTTCAGATTTAAAAATAAAAATAAAATTTCAAAGTCATTTTTTCTCGTTGTCGTTTGTTTACAGGACGTTCAATAGTGTAGAATCTTGCATTTGAAATAATAAACAACAAGAGAATTCCCATTCTCCCATGACTTGTCCGTGAACTTGCGGAATTTCGTGTAGGTTTTATGTTTATTTTTATCATATATTCAACAGAAATGAGTGTGTGTATTCTTAGATTTGAAAGTTAAATTTCAGGGTTATTACTTGGGTAATATTTATCATATCATTCAATGCCGCAGAAAGCATTTCTGAAAAAAATCAATGCCAGAATCTCTCTCGATTCAGATGTTTCTCATTTTCAATCTCATTTCATTGGCAGGATTATTATCAATGACTGACTTATTATTAATGACCGGCTCATTATCGTTGACGGGTTTTTTATCATTGGCAGGATTATTGTTATAGGCGGGTTTATTATCAATAGTGGGCTTTTTATCATTGGCGAGTTTATTATCATTCGCGGGCTGAATTTACGTTTACTTAAAACATTTATTAGCTTTTTTTTTTATAAATGTGTTGAATTTTTGAATTTAAGTTCAAGAATTTGATTCGGTAATGCTAACCAAAATATCAAATTGAAGTGGGATTTACAGCAGGATTTCGAACTCATTTTATCTTGTGATGTAAAATTAATACAGCTGAAATTGATTATTCAAGGAATAATTTAACTTACCGAAACCTATTAGCTTTTTTTAAATGAAGGTTTTTTAAGTAATACTTCAAATTATTTTGTGAATGATATGGAAAATAAAACTTGAAAATGCTACTACATAGTATTTTTCACGTTTTATCTTTTTTGACATTTCGTTTTTATCTTTTTGATAGGAGCTATTAAAATAACTCGTCCATTCACTCCTAGAAATGAACTTGAAAAGATCGGACAAAAGAGATTATCCGAATTTTTCTCAACAGTATTGTACTTTTCTTTGGCTTATATGTATAAAGAAAATTTTCAGGAAAAAAAGATATGGGTATTTTTCTCTGTATAGAATCGGTCTTATATTTTTCATGAAGTTTACATTTCTGGCTTGCTTCAAGTATCCGCTCATTATCTGAAATTTTTCTCTCGTATATTGTTTTCTAGAGATATATGAAAGTAGATAGTTCGAAGTTGATTGTTGAAACACCATTTCAAAGCGAAATCGTCTGCCCTTTTCCGAAAAATATATTGTTTGTTTTTATCCATAAGTATTTCTTTAATAACAGATTTAACGAAATATATGAGGGGCAAACTGAAAATATTATTAAAAATTACAAAGTGGACTGAACAAAACAATTTGAAAAAGAAAAACTGTTGTGTCCTTTATTATTATTAATAATAATAATAATATTTATCAATTGCAATGACACAGACAATAAAATGAGAAATCTTTTATACAGCTAGAAATCCAGAGAAATTCATTAATCTAGAAATCCAGGGTCGTTAAGTCAGCAATACGTCTATGATTCAAGTTCCACTATTTACCACAAGTGCAAATATCAAAAAAAATAATTTTTGGAAGTTCGCAACGATTTTTTTCAAGATTGTATTGTTTACATCTAAATTTGTAATTCTTTGCGATCAATATTACTGATAAATGAATTATAAATGTAATATCTTTCTTTCTGTTTAATGTCTTTCAACTTCTTTCTTACAAAAAATATTCTTTTTGAAATCTTTCTGGTGGATTGTTAGAAGAAACAATTTTCTCTCATTTAAATCAAAAAGAAGAATCAGCAGAAATAAATATAAATTTTTAGTAAAACATCAGGAAACAACTAAAAATACCATATCAGTTTACCAGTTCAGTCAGAAAATTCTAAAGAATAATTTTTATGTTGATGTTCTTGGCTACAATTTCAAGAGACAAAAAATAAAAATAATTAAGGCTATTTCTAAAGCGGAAGAGAGACTATAATACCTCATCATATTATGCTTAAAAAGTTCAAAATAACGCGAAACGAAATAGAAAAAATAATAAATTATAAAACTTCTAAAATTGCAGGCTAAGTTAAATAAAATTATAATAAAGTACATTCTATTAAATTGTAGTACGCCATCAGCTAAGCAGTACTTTAACGAGTAACATAATAGATAATAAGAAAAAAATTAACGAAAATGAATTTAAACTAAAATGTACGAAGTTTTAATAATTAAATTAAACAACATTCTTAACTACTTTTATGATAAGAAAGTAAAAAAAAATTAAATTCTTGCCTTTCTGCATTCTCTTTATTAATTGCTTAAATGGATTAATTTGATAATACTTTTATGAAAAAAATATATTTATAATTGAATCATGCCGTTCTCTTTGAAAGACCGGATTTAAAAATTAACATCAACATTTCGTACAGTAAAATTACGAATCAAATTTTTTCCGCTTATTTTTCTGCGACTTCGAATTATTATGCTAATATGCATAGGAACAGATAGAAGATATTCCTTTAAAGGATTTCGTCCAACGTTTGATAGGAACCTACAAATTTCGTGAAAGAATCACATACTAAATGTCATCTTTTTAGATGAATGAGTCTTTGAGTATTTTTTAAGAAAATATAAAATAGTTTTCAAAAATTAATGATAATTATAATCAAAAATTGTATAATAATTAATGATAATTTTTCAAAAGGATAGTGGATTTCTAAAAAAGACTTACAGTAATGACTTTGGTTGGTTGTCTAGGCGTAACATTTTTCTTTTCATTTTTTGCAACAAAAAGCATTCATTTTTCTTTCAGTCTGATAATTTATATTACATTGATGGTCATTTTGTAACTGACATAATAATATTTTTTCAATGAATAGAAAAAAAATATTCACTGTTATCAAAGTTTCCTCTCATCTGTTCAAGATATCCTAAAAAATTGAGAGAATTCAACAAACTTTATAATAGAATGTACTTATAAAAATCTTTATATTAAGAAATCATTAAATAATAGTTTTGTTCAGTGGTTATTTTCTTACCATATCATTAAAAGAAAAATTCGGAGGCACTTTTTTTTTATTCTTGAGTCTTAAAGACATTAAGCAATTCATAAAATTGCTGCTTTTGACAACCTTTATATTTAAATTCTGAAAGCTTAAATTCTTATTCAGTATAGAAATTCAGACTAAATAGATTATCTTCAATTTTTTTTCAGAAATTCAAATTATTTTATTCAATAATCATCAAGTACTGAAAATTGAGAAAGTTAGAATTTTTCTTCCATTATTCTCCTAAAATACTAAATCTTTTGCCTCTTTGTTAACACAGACTTCCGAAGAAAAATATTTAAAGTAATTTAATAAAATCAGTTTCTCCTATTTTTGTACGAAATTGAAAATTTATTTTATTTTAGTCAAGTTCTCCGTTCCAGTCTTATGCTTAAAATTCACAACTAAAATCATTATGGAACGTTAAAATTCGCTATATCTTACTTACTTGGTTACCTATATGGTATCAAAGGTAGATTCATAATTTAATTAAATGTATCGATTAATTAACGATTAACGATGAAAATAACGAAATTGTGTCATTTCATCAATGGCCCAATTTTGTATAAAATTTCAAATTATCAACACGACAAGGAATAAATGAAAAGTCGATTTAAAATGTTCCTTCCAAAAAATTTGTATAAAAAAGAACTTAATTATTTTTATAAGAATGAAAGGCAGGCAATAATTGTTAAACGATATGTTAGACAAATATGAGTAGACATTCAATATTACAGATTATATCTAAACAAAAATATAAATTTATTTGTTTCTTATGACCATCCTCTAATTACATACATCTTGTTTGCATATTCTGTTCAAACATTAACGAATTTGCTTGTGCAATACATTTGTTCCGATTTATCATATTCAAATTTGAAACGAACTCAATTTAAATTGTTCGTCATCACACTTAATCATCTTGTCCTTTAATGTTTTTTAATTAAACGAATATGTTGACTTTGAAAGCATTATATTAACATCAGGACGAGCATTGCAATTACATTCATTTGTCTCGGGAGTTCATTGTCTGTTTTTTATTCACAGAAGGTTCTTGGAAAGAGCATTCTTTCTCTTGTAAATAAAAATCACCTCGATTTCTGAGAAGCATCATTAGTTATCATTTGCCTTACTTTCACTAGAGCTAGAATTGCATCAACTGGCCTCTAGAATATTTCACAGAAAAGAAACTAAAAGTTGATAACTGCTTTGACAAAACGATCACAATGAAAGGGCAATAAATTGAAAAGAGATATTTGTGAACGAATATAACTAAAAAACTTCATTTTAGAGATGTTTTTAAAACTGCATTTTTATAAATATAAATCTCGAACTCTTTCACATTCAATGAAAATACTTTGGTGATTCGTCATTTCAGAAACAAGCAAAATCTCAAAAAAATAATTTACATCAAGATGCAGATAAAATACAATTAAAAAAACTTACACCATCTTTTCCTTTTTTTCATACAGACCAAAATTTTAGATAATAACAAAATTTAGATCATCAGATATTTATTATCTTTATTATCGTATTTTTTATGAAAAATTAACAACATAAAACGAATTAAAACTACATCAAATGAAATGCAGTGACTGTTCGTTATTTCAGAAACGAGCCATATCACAAAAAAATCACAACAAAATGCATTTAAATACAATTTTTACATTACGGAATACAATACGGAAACTATTTTTCAAAAACATTTCTCGCGTACTCTCTAATAAAAGTGTTATTCTAGAGAAAGCCTTCAATGACATTGGCTTTCAATAACCATGAAATACCAACCTTTGTCGTGAATATAGTATTGAAACTGAATTTATCGTGCATTTCTTGGCAAATTATTTGCCGATTAATCAGTGGCATGCATTTAATAGTATCCAAAAACAGAAACTGTGTCTTGAAAGTGTTTTTACCAGCCGACTGAAACAAAAATTTGACACAAAACTACACTTGTAGTCGCAA
>JAPMOR010072813.1:44249-152361 GCA_026543865.1 Argiope aurantia
GCAAACTCCCATATCAAATTTGATGCATTTAAGTGACTGCATCTTTCAATTACCATGCTTATATGTTTCTGAAAATACAAATCGACAGACGGTCAATTCCTTGTTGAACTTGGCTCCAAATTTGAAAGACGTTAATTCTGTGCTTCGAAATGTATCTATCTCTCTACGTTTCGTAATTATCGTCTTAAATTTATTCGCACAGCCAGCCGGGCACACCTCTTCTCAACTTCAGGATTTTGCTCAACTTTTGATAGAAATCGGCAAATTTGGTATAAAGATCGTATACCGAATTTCATCCATTTAGCTAATAGAGTCTTTGAATTAGTTACAGAAAGATAAACGCATAATTTCCAAAAATGTGGTTTTCAATCTCAGGAAGGAGGAGTTTTCGAAGTTTCGAAGTTTTTTGGACGATTACTATATTTTCTCTATTCTACATATACATGGACGCAAAGAAACTTTCATCTTTCCTTCTTTTTTAAATAGCCTGAAATATTAAATTGTAACTATCTTTATTATATTTCAAATAGCTATTGACTCATAATTTTCGATGAGGCATTTGTAAAGAAAAATGATTTAAAATTGAAGCAAATGAGTTTTCGTATATATAAATTGAAAGCAAAATTTGAACCAAATAATAATTAACGAGAAAAAAATAATAAAAAAAAATCAAGATATCAAACTCTAACCTGTCGTGGGAATGAGAAGGGAAAATAAAAAGGCATTATACATTTGGCGTGAAACAAACACGAGCTGCGGCTATTGCAGCCAAATCACCGCCAAACTCAACTGAGTGGAATCTTTAGCTAGTGAGCTAATTTTGAAGTCGTCTGGTAAAGTCGAAGGCACTGCTTGTAAATCTTCTACTAGTTGATTCATTTTCAGTTTACTTTATTTATTTTTTGCTTGTTATTCATCGAAATCGGAACTTCATTAAAATAGCATTCTTAAAAAAGAATAAACTAGAATTAAAATAATCTATAAGGTACAACTATTCTGCATCACTCATGGATGAGTCGCCAATGTGAAAAATGCTATAGCTTTCTCTTACATTAAATATTCACCGAGAATATAGAGTAATCATCAAACCTTGAGATTTTCATATAGCTTTAACTTTCAATCCCAGAAACAACAAAATAAATCGATTTTTGAAATCTTATCAGTTTTTTTTTCAGAAATAGATAACTCAAAAAAGGAATAAGTTAATGGCTCGAATGAGCGAAATTCAATATGTAATCTTTAGAATAATGTATGCCTACAAAAGAACATAATAACCATTTTTTCTCTGGATAATTTGTATACTAAAAAACGTTAATTGTGATGAAGAAGTAAACATATTCTTCAGACATCTATAAACTTTTCATCATCATTATACAAAAATGTGGCAATACATTTGGAAAATTGCCCTATTATATCAAATGTAGTAATTTGATAATACATTTTATTGATAACTCATATATTTCCATATTATTATGATCCTCATAAATATTAGCTTTGTCTAATTTCTTATAAATATTATTCAATAAGGGATGCGTTGTTCTTGTATGTTGTCGCACACTATTAGTTCCAGATGTTGCAATAAAACTACAGATGTTTTTTGTATACGATTTGATATTAGTTATTTTGATACAATAGCATCTTATCTGAAGTAGAATGCAACTCAGATTCCTCACTTATAATTTGATTTTCGGTTATTCGAGACGAATGAAATTATATTCCCTCATTAATTTCAGATATCATAACACTTTTGACGAAATCAAGTTGTATTCTTCAGTAAATGTAAAATCATTCATTAAAAATATTAAAACGTTTCAAATATGACGTTTTTGATTTCTAGAGAGCAGGTATGTGACAAATTTTGACCAAACACACTAAAGACTTGTATATAAATGGATGGTTAACTGTTCGACGAATTAAGTTAAAAATATGATAAACATTTATATTTTAGATTCTAAACATAGATATCAATTTTCATTTATTTAGCTTTATTCTGCTTGGGTTAAAGGAGTTCACGTGTATTCAATCAGCAAGACATACAGACTTTTTGTAAATAAATTTCATACAAAATTTGGCAGAAATCTACAAATCTAATCGTAATTCCATGTATCGAATTCCAACCATCAAAATCGAAGCGTTTTTGAGTTACCTTATTCACGGACCGACAGACAAACATAACGCTAAAATGTATTTTTCCGATTCAGAAAGGACTGAAGCTTGGAAAATTTATCAAAATCACGAATTCGAATTTTTCGATGATTGCTATACTTATTCTGTTCTTCATATATAAGAAAATAAAAAATAAAAAAAAATATTCAAACATTTCCATTTGCATCTGGTTCATGGTTCATCGACAAAGAATAAAAAAATCATGAACTGAAGAAATACTCATTTATGCGATTCATAAAATGTTTCGCTATAATGTGATAATAAAAAAAAAATTTCAAATGGGGCTTCCTGATAATTGATTTACAAAAAGATGCAACTCTTTTTGGTTCTACTTTTTGCATGTAACCAAAATTTTTTGGTGATTAAAAGAAAAAAATCTACACATTTTTGACAGTAATAATTTTTTTCTTCATATCCGAACTATCAAATAAATAAGTAAATAGATATATGTTGATTCAAATTATCTTGAAAAACAAATATAAAAATAATTACGTTCATGAAACGACAAGAAAAGAAAGCAAAATGCAAAAAAAAAGTAAAAAGGTAAAAAAGTAAAAGTAAAAGTAAAAGTAAAAAGATAAAATTTAGTTCGCTCACCTGAAGATCTAGAGAAATGAGGGAAGAAGTGTCAAGTAAGTCAACCAACTGACTCTCCGACCCGCCACGAAGGCACACGGATTTAAACCATTAGGCTGAATGGCCGGACCGCCGCAACAGCATTACTAGCGAGAACTGTGGTTGAGTCCTAAAGGCCATCACCGGCCACGGTACAACCCTCCCGAAGGAAGTACGCCCCGTCATCGATGGGAGAAGTCAGATCCCCCACCTATTTGTGTACCCTCCAAGGTGGCGAGATCCAACCACCATGCCGGAAGCATCTCATCCTCATTTCGAGGTGCGCCCTGGGGATAGAAGTGTCAAGTAAACGAATTCTCTACGAAAGTATAGCAAGAGATTAAAAGAGATTTATTTCAAGGACATGATAAACAGGAAACATATTCTTAAAAAATGCAAAAATCAACAAAAGAAAAATAGATATCTTTTATTTCTCATAAACGCTCGACCTTTAGCCTTATTAACTCTTCTTAAACCAAAATTATTTTATGAATTATATTTTTTGAAATTTCGACATTTGGCATAAATATCAATAAAATATCTAAGCATAACATCTAAAACACGATAATCACATGGGAAATATTGTAGAATAAACCGAAACTACTTGTTTCTTGTTTGTCATAACGAATTTTTGAAAAATAAAACTTTGTTCAGTTAGCTTTTACAGCTTAGCATGACTCATAATTAATCAAATATCGGTATTTAAAATATAATTTTTTTTGATAAACAGCATAAACAGTGTAAGACGAAGAAAAATTAAAAAAAGCAATCTTATTATTCTCAGCAAATAAATTACCTCGAATCTATCTTAACATAGAAACTCTATTTTTGCTCCAAATGTATTTATGCATGACACAAAAGTTTAAACAAATAAAAAATTGAATGGCAACTAAAAAAATCGTTTGGCATATAAATAAACCAAAGACATAATTGAATCTAACTATAAATTCGTTTCTAGTAATAGACGTTGTTTTCAATTCAATTTTGGGGCTTTTTCGACACATCTAATGGAAAAAGGCATTCAAAAAAATTGAAAAAGAACTAATGTAAAAAAGTACTAAAAAAACTAATATAAAGTGCATTTTTTTTTCAAAATTTACAATTAACCAATATGCAACAGCTGATTGTTCATAATAGTAAAGTAAGAACATAGGTGAAAGTTTTATCGTTACTTTTAAAATTCTCTACTGTTTATTTACCAGTGTTTTTCTACTATTTAATTATCATTCTACTACTCTATTCTATTAACTATCATTTTATAATTTAATTATTAAAATGGAGGTACAAATTCCTAAAAACCTTTATTATTATCTTCTTGATTCTGATTTTTTTCTGTTAAAAAAAAGCATCTGATTTTCAGTTCTTTTCGTTCGTTTTTTTTTTTTTGTCATTTTTTTTCCTTGTATAATCTATTGAAATGACTTTCCTTTTTCTCAAGAGAGTTTGGTTGCAAAAGATTATCGGAATAATTCTGCACATTTTTTTTCCGGTTTATGTGTATTAATATACTTTGGGAAGAACAAAATGTGCTTTTTTTGTATGATATAACACAAGTCTTGCATTTTTCATGAAACACAGCGACAAGTTACTTAGAGTAAATGAGACTTTTTATTTTGTTTCTTATTGGCAATTTCCTCGATTGGCATTTCTCTCTAAAAGTATCAGACAGAACTAGTTCTAAAAGTATTTCTAAAACTCCACAGAGGGAAAAAAATGTATACCATTTCTAGAAAACATATAGATTACTTCAGTCTATAAATATTTATTTATTTCTCTTAAAAATCAATATACAAATCAATTTCGATAAATTTGAAAAATAATATTAAAAAAATGGCAAAATAATATTACTATTTAAAATAGTCAGAAATAAAATCTTTTTCTTTAATATTAACTTTTTAATTATTAGTAGTAGAATGGTATTTTAATAGCTCACATTCAATATTTATCCATTGTGAATTCATAAATGTTTTGATAAGGGAGCCATAAATATCATACAGTGCGTTAGAGAATTCACTTATCTCAATCTGTAATAATATTGTCAACAAAATAACACGCGGCCTATTATGGCTATTTAAAAATGAAATACACGCGACATTTATGGTGATAGAAAAGAAAGACAAAGACAGCTATAATTTTCCGATATTTAGTAATTTTTTAAAAAATTATTAATGTATTAAATCTTTTAGGAAGTTAAATATCTAGGAGAAATAAATTATTTTTTTATAATGATTTAGTAAATTTTTACTTTTTCATATGTTAATAATTTTTTAAAACTATTTGTACAGACTGAAAGTTCGAAGCAAAAACAGAGTCACTCACTTTTATTTTACATTATTCTGAATTTATTTTTAATCTAGACATTTATTAGACGGTAACAATAGCTTTTCCAATCAATTTTAGTTTATTAGAATTCATTATAAAAAGAAAAGATTTATTAAAAATTTTTTAACTGCGCATATTTATTTTATTAATGCAAATGTTTTTGTCTATTTTCTCCATATATTTTGACAATGAAATTTGAATTATTGTTTTGGTGAAAAATATTTCTTGCTTTTTGTGTAAGTGAGAGAAGTGGTAATAAATTAAAATCAAATATTATACAAAATAACTCCATCAAAAATAATGAGAATCAAAGATAATAATAGATAGATACAAAGATAATAGATACAAAGATAATAATAAATAATCAAAGATAATGAGAAAGAAAACTTATGTTAAATACTTCTATTTTACTTTATCCATTAAAAATGATGAAGTAATATCTTCATATCCTGTCTTATTTTCTAAAGTGGAATTCTTGTCGAAATAAATAAAAATTACATATCTATATAAACTATTTAAAACATTTTTTCATTCTAGAATTAAATTGGTTTTCTTAATTTCTAAGTATGCGGAAATTTAGAAAATGTAAACTGTATCAGAAATGGAATTACTCTACAATAAAATTAATATTGAATTAGTAACTTTAATATAAGTTTTTGAATTTTTCCAGACTGCTTCATTTATATAAAGCTGAGTAATAATGAATTATCATTATTTGTTACTAAAATAAAGCAATTATTAACTATATGTCTAATCTGTATGAGCAGTTATGTCACAAGTTAATTTTTCTAATTTGAATGTCTTCCTTTTTCCACCTTTTAAAGAAAAATTATTTCATTCCACACAGTTTTTTGGAAACACATTGCAATTAAAGCCATGAAGAAAAAAAGTAGTCTGAAATAAGAAGGCTTCTTCAAAAAATATTAGATCTTCCGCTAAAACAACCATTCCATACAATCATAAAATTGCTCAAATAAAACTTTTTGAAACTGTTGCCATCGCATTATCTAAAAGGCATAAAAAGAAAAAAAAATTTTTATTCCTAGAGCACCATAATTGATGTTCCTTACAAAATAAGACCTTGAAGATTTCAGGAAAAAGGAGAAACTTCTAGAAATACATAATAACTAAAATAATTGGATAACTGAATGCAATTTGTTGAATAATGGAAGATTACTTGCGCAGTAATTATTTCGAAAATTAATTACTCAAAGTAAAAAAAAGAAATGTAGGCTCTTAATTAAAATTAAAAGATTAAACCCAGTTAAGCCTTAGTTTATATGCTAATTAGACTCTTTCTTTTCTTCTGTATGTATGATATCAAGAAAGACAAAAAAATAATTGGATTAAATCTGTTTTTTTTTTGCCTACAGAATATTCATGAATTCTATAAAATATAATGCTTGTGGTATACATATATGCATATGAATAAAAAGAATAGAAGAGCTTTGTTTTGTCATTTTTTATTAAAAGATTACTGAATTATGACACATTTTTAGTAAGTTAATAAATATTCATATTAATAGTTTCAAAAGTGCTTCTATTCTTTTTCAATTCTCTTTTTCTTTTTTTTTTGTTTGATTTTATAAAAAAGTTATTATTGTTTCTAGATCTTGCCGTTTTGCCGTTATCTATCTCATTTTTTATCTGAAAGGCATGCAGGCATTCTTCCTTCGAATGGATTTCGTTCATTTTTTTAGATATCTACTATTTTCGTGTCAAATTAATATAGAAATTAGATATTTGTCGTTTGTAACGGCGACCAAAAAATGCCAAAAAAATTTTTTGCCTATTTGGCGATGTCAACCGTCAAACTATATAGAATGCGATTAGCACGTTCAAAGTTTTTCATTAAAAATTATAAGGGACTTGGGTATATTTTTATAATTTGGCAAAAACTTTTCTTGGCGCTTTTTAATCGCCGTTGCAATCGACAAGAACCTAAAGAACCTAGAAAGTATATTCGCCTAGATCAAATTGTTTTTGAGTTACCTGATTAACATACGGATGGACTGAGAGACACTAATTCCGATGTGTTTTCCAGATTCATGAAGGTCAGAAACTTGAAGATTCGCCAAAGTCTAAAGTTCGAATTTTTTTACCAATTATTATACTTTTTTTTGTATATTTCATACATGAAGTAAAATTGACGAAATTCTATATGTATAGGTTTACGATGATTGGTTTGTTTTTAGGCAACTTTTCTTGTTTCAAAAACTCGTGTTTGCAAAGATGGAGTTTTCAAATCCACCTTTAAAAAGGAATAACAAAATGCTATTTAAATAGTGTATCGCCGAGTACTTAATTAGTGCACTCCATTTAATAATGTGTTGTTGATAATATATGACAATGCATTATTCAAATATTTGCAAAAGTAATCATTTAATCAAATAATTTTAATTATTTTAGTTTCCATTTGAAGAACGTCACTTGTTAGGGAAAATTAGAAATATTGATTCTTAGATTTTAAAATACTGTAACAATTAATTTTTAAAAAATATTAAAAGAATAGCGGAAATACTAATTAAAATAAAATTAAATGATCTTAATATGCTTATAAATATTTTTTTTAAATTTTTGTTTTGATTGTATTTATTTTATTCTAATAATCAGCTACTATCGAAGTATCGATGCCATTTTTTACAACTTACTTTCTCTCATATTTAGAATTTTCGAATTATTTTTGTAATCAACTCAAATTAAAGTGTAAAATAGTTCACAAACATATTAGGAATTAGATTAGCATTAAATTTGTTTTTTATATTAGAAATTAGATTAGTATTAGGATTAAATTAGTTTATTAAAATGTTTATATTTCCTTTTAGAATAAAAATCTTTAAAACGAAATTTAAAACAAGATATATAATGTTCTATTGCATTTCAAGAAAGGAAAAAATTCTCTATTCTGTAGAGATATAAAGTATCATTGCTATTTTTTGAAATTACTTTTGTTGTAAAAACATCTAAGAGGACTCATAATATAAAAACATAGACATAAATAAAAGATTCAAAACTTGCACAATCATTTCAATCTTGTTTTGAACGAATGAATAATACATAATCATAAAAAGAATGAAGAATTCATAATGTTTTCAGAATTTTAATTAGTTATGCAACGACCCTTTTTTATGTGGCATTAAATAAAAACAATTGTCTGTCAAACTCCAGCCATTTCAGCTAAAGGTTTTATATTCCAGAGGTGGCCGATGTAAAATATTGCTTATAGTTCAATTTGTAAATTATTTTCTTTGAATAATAGAATTATTTGTTTTAGTATGTATTTTATAATTTCAGAAAAAGACATTGAGAAAATGACGAATTCAGCATGATTTATTAAAGAATTAGTTTTTAAGAAATTCCGAATTTGAATATTTTTAAAGAAAAGAATTGTTTTGCAGACGATAAATATAAATAGTCAGCATTTATCTCTTCTCTGTACTGACTTCTCGTTATTTTCACTCTTCTTACAAAGATTTAAACAAGATATATTATCACATTAAAATATGTCACTCTATTGAAATATATTTGCAATAGAATGGTTGGATTTTTTTTTGTATGAATTTAAATTGATCTCATTATGTCTTAAAATTAATTTTTTGAGCAAATCATCAAGAAACACTTTTTATAAGAACATGCACATAGATATAAAAGAGTTATATTTTATCAAAATTAATAAATCATAGGAAGCATTCTCCCCGAATAGGAATAGAAAATTCCAAAAAAATTAAGCCGATGTAAACATAAGATAAATAGTCTAGATAACTTTAATTGGTTATCTAGATGACACTTGTTTTGGACAAGACATTAAATAAAATCATATGATTCATAAAATCATTTTGAATTTCTTACAGAGCTTTTCCAAATGATGAAAAATGCGCATAAATAAGCCTAGCTTATTTTGTAAACACTATTAAATGAATGAGAAAATTATTCGTCTTAAAAAAATTATTCCTAATTATTTCATTTTTATTATTTATTTATTTATTTTTATTTTTCCTATTTTCTGTTCAATAGTTAGAGAAAAAACAGTGAATTCAGTGTGATTAAAAAAAAAGAAATTATTTGTACAAATTTTGTATTTAGACATCATACAAAAAAGAAGTTTTTCAAACGATATATATACTCTCGTCTTCATGTATCTTTTGCTTTTCTAATTAGATCGTTACAAGTAAAAAAAATTCAACCAGTTTTAGCTTTATCATGAAAATCTTACAAATTTCAAGAAATCAATGGGCTAAATTTGATGAAAAAAAAAATAGAAAATATTCTTTCAAATGAAAATGAATTATTAAAGCCTAAAGCTTAGAATTTGTTCACCAAAAATAAATTTATTCAAACGACATTTTTTAGAGTAATCCTTTAATGGGAAAAATAATTTATTTCTTGTAATTAATTTACAGTTGTGAAAGAATTTAAATAAATATTTTTACAAAATATAAAGAAAAATAATTTAATGTAAACAAATTTAAATAATGTATTAAAAAGGGGTAATTGATTATGTAATTCTTTAATCTAACCTTTTCGATTTCTCGTTCACATAATTCAAGTAATTTTTGACCATTCTTATCCGAACTGTTAGTTAAAACATTTCAATTTCTTGTAGCAAATATTTCTGTTTAGATAAAGGAAAATTCAAATAGCAGTCATTTTAATTAGTGCAACCATGAAAGTAAATTTTTCTCTGCCTTCAATGTGCGTTATGGGACATATTTTAATTTAAAGCGAAACTGACTTCTTCGCTTCAATTAATAGTCTAGTCAACTAAGTATTGTTATTAGGAAACGCAAAATACATTCTTCATAAATTATTTCTTTATTCTGAAAGTAAATGTATGTTGACTTTCCGTCCAATTCTATTTCCAAATTCGAAAAATAATTTATGATTACCACATGCATGTCACTGAGGATTATTGCAATAAATGTTTTGAATTTTTAGTTCAAAGAACAAAGAGTTTGGTTTCGAACGGATTAGAAAAGACTTCATTATATATTTTACAAATATCCAAGTAGGAATAACTTTTGAAGGTATAAACTAGAATCTCAAAACTTAAAGGAATAGTGAAAGCAACTTCAACATTATGTCAAGATATTTTATATTTAAAATGGAAGACAATGTGAGAATCCATCTACACTCTTTTTCGTAAATTTCAGGAATTTTACATGCATTTCATTTTGTGTTTATAGTATATTAAAGAGAATTGAGTAGGCATATTAGACTTCTTGCTCTTGGAAATGAAACTTCAGATTACAAAATAAAAATAAAACTTCACATTGTATTTTTGTTAACAATTTTTACCAAAGAATATTATTTTGTATTTTTGCCATTATGTATGATAAACATAAATTCTTCGATTGAAATGTCGAACTTCATACATAAGTTTTATAAAATAGGGTTGAAAAGTACAAATCCAAGTTAGGATTCGTTATGCGAAAAAATGTGACTTGAAGTCAAGACCATATAGTCACGTGTACATTTCATGTATTACATTTTAAAAAAACAATGAATGTATTTTTGAAATCGTTTACAGTAACATTTAAATAAAATTGTATACACAATTTTTTCAAGTGCATGCATTAAAGTATAATTAATGTTGCATTACAGCATTATTATATTCTTTGAATAATTACATTATATATAATCAAGGCGATTTTCTAATCACTGATGTAAGAAAAATTGACAAACATTTTTTAGATATCACTAGTAGCGAAAACTTGCCGCCTTTGTCGACTGGCTTTATCACTTAAAATATTGACTTTTTAATATGAATTCAACTTAAGTAAGTTACTGTAAATTAAAAAAATATATATAAATTACAAAATAAATGCAAAATTAAAAATAAAAATCCTACTTTGTTGTAAACGATTGAGACGCTATTGAATATTTTGATGGATGGAGTTTTTAACTAAGCGAAGTGCTGCTGTAAAAATAATCAATGAAGCAATATGAGATTCGTACGGTAGTTTGTTTCCATTTGATTGTTGCCATTCAACTATAAATAATAAAAACAAATTATGTGCCGTGTATGTAAGTATTTTATATGTATAGATATTTTATTAAATATTTCGATAAGAATTCTATTAATTTTGTTTTAAATTCCAAAAAATATCGCCTTTCATTTAAAAAAATCAGTATAAATATACAATTATATGTAAAAATATGAAAAAAAAATCCAAAAACTCTTTTAAATTCCTTTGTGCACTCGAAAAAAAGGAGCACACAACAACTTTAAATAAAGGGTGTCCCAAAATTAACGCAACGTTTGAATTCGTGCAGTAAATTCTTAACAACCCTATTAAAAACACCATTTGACAGCTGATAGTTTAGAGTTAGTAAAAATAAAGCGTTACACGAAAGAATAATGTATTTTCACTGTTGAACAATATTTCAAAATAATGAAAGTCCGGCTGCCACAGTTAAAAGATTTGTGAACTGGCCCCCAGGATCATGTGATTTAACGCCATTGGATATCTTTATATGAAGTCAGAGGTCTATGCCAACGAGCTCACAAGCACGTGTGCAAGAAAAGAAGAAATTCAACTCTGGATCAAACGGAAATCTGGTACTTTTATGAAAAATGGTCATGGAAAATTTAGATAAAAGAATACATATGTGGAAGCAAACCCATGGAGGCCATTTGCTCTATATATTATACCATACATAGCATTATCCTGTGTACTTTACGACAAAAAAATTTAAAAATAATAATTTAAAGAAAAAAAACAGTGTCTTTTATTTAATGCAAATCTTGAGTAAACACCTTGTTCTATAACGTAACTATACATTTTTACTAACTCTAAATTATCAACTGTAAAATGGTTTTTTTTTAATAGGGCTGCCTACACTTTACTGCACGAATGGTAGCAAATTCAAATATTGCGTTAATTTTGGAACAACCTTTATATGGTTAAGATAGCAAATTTAACTATCATTTGTTTTAGACGGAAATGTTATAAAATCGGTTATTATACAAAGTAGCCACCTTCTTTTAAAAATTTAGAGTTCATATTATTTCTAAATATATAAATAACTGATTGACATAATGAATAATAATTCGATTTTAAGAAAAAAATCTATTTTCTTTTTATTCAATTAATTCTTTACTAATGAATCATATGCAATTTTTTTTATACATTTTTAGAATCTCCAACCATTGTTGTTGTTTCTATTTTCTTATGAAACTAAAAACAGCAACAATGAAAAATTCCTTTTGGTTGTCTTTAAAACGTTATATCTTATTATTATTATTATTATTATTGATATAATCTCTTAAAGAATTGTGATTTTTACTTTCCTTTTACTCAGCCAACTCGCTTCTAATAAAACCTCCGAATGATTGATTTCTCTCCTACTAGCATTTCTAAATACATTTTCTAGAGTTTCTACCATGATATGATCAACGAAAATTGAATACACTTCAGATTTTGATGTAAGATATTTAGTGTAAAATCAAATAAATAAAAAATGTAATTGTTATTCATTAACTGCAATTTTTTCTTTAAAATACATTCATAAAATGAAATGAAAATGAAAACTCTTTTGAGAATGTTTATTCTGATTTAGTACACTGGTGTGCAAAACTTAAGCAACAGGTATGTTTTTTGCCATACCTTCACGAGAAATCATCTGAGAGACATGAAATTCAGAAATGAGATACAGCATTTTGTTCTGAAAGAATGACGAAAGCATAGTTGCGCAGAAATGAATACAATGCATACAGTATGGAAGCAAACAAAAAAAAAGCTTTATTGAACTCATAGTATCGTTACACATTGTCCGCCCAAGAGGAAGAACAGCAAGCAGATGTTCCTTAGTATGGAATATGCCCTCCCCTTACTGCAATGGTTGCTTCGCACCGTCTCCCCATACTCAGCACCAGATTGTCCAACAGTTCTTGAGGTAAGAGTGCCCATTCCTCAATCAGCATCTGTTTAAGTTATCGGGTGTTCCCAGGAGGATGTAATCGTGCCACAAGGCGTCTCACCAAAGCATCCCACACATGTTCTATCGGATTTAAATCAGGGAAGCACGCCGGCCAATCCATTCGAGTGATATCTACACTTTCCAGGAGCTCCTCAACAGCATGAGTCCTGTGTGACTGTGCATTGTCATCCATAAAAACTGTCTGATCCAATGGCACCTCGGAACAGACGCACATGGGGAAGGATCATCTCCTGACAATAGCGATCTCCAGTTACAGAACCTCTGTCGAAAACCTAGAGCTCAGTCCGCCTGTTCATCATAATGCCTCGCCAGACGACAACTCCAGGACCCCCGAAACGGTCTCTTTCCGTGATGTTACTGGGATGAAACCGTGTCCTGACCTCTCTCCAAGTCAACTGGCGTTGGTAGTCGCTTGTGGCACTAAAACGATTCTCATCTGTAAAGAGGACACGACTCCATTGATGAGATGTCCAGTTTTTGTGCTCCCTGCACCACTCTAAACGGTGCCGCCGGTGGGAAACTGTCAAAGGGGTGCAGCGTTCAAGACGGCGGGCGAATAGGCCACCTTTGTGAAGGCGTCTGGACACAGCAAAACGCGACACTTGTCGCCCCGTTGCCCGAGCAATGGCGCTTGCTGACTGGTTTTGGGTTCTTTTCGCCTGCAGGACGATATGTCGGTCATCCACTGCAGTTATTTTCCTGGGGCGGCCATCACCAACCTTTCTCACAGCTGTACCTGTGGTTTGGAAGGCTTTCCAAGCGCGCGAAACGATACTTTTGTTGATTCCGAACTCTTCAGCTACACTGGTCACACTACGCCTCTCCTCCAGCTTTACAATCATTATTCCACGTGTGAAATCGTCCAGGTGATTTCTGCTAGCCATATTTCACGAATTAACTCACGTGCACTTGCAGTGAATGTCTTTAATTGCGTCTCCGTCCTTCCTTTTATTGTAGTGTTGAGCTGCGCGCGCCTTCCGCACGTGTTTTGCGTACGCTCACGTCGCCTGTGACGTTTTGTTCCTGATATTTGTATACGCATGACCTTTCTCTTGAATTACGTGTTCATTGTACTGATCGCAAGAACTCCTTTTTTACAATTTCATGGCTATCAGCTTAAAATTTGCATTGTTGCTTAAGTTTTGCACACCAGTGTATTTGCAGTATCTACAGGATTTCAGGATTTTAAGCTAGTTTGAGTATTTATAAAGAAAGATTTTGTCATTTATCAAATACAATAAAAACTGCTCTTATGTTTCTAGAACTTTTAGAGTAAAACAAATAATTTAATTTGCATTCAAAATGACAGAAAATTTTCATCTTTTAGATTTACTTTATGCTAAAGAGTCAAATTCTTTTATATTTGCAACCAATTTTATTTCTTTATGAAGAATTTTAAATTTGTTGTCCCGAAAAGATTAGAACCATTTTTATATAAATAAAATCTTTTGGAAATTACCATCTTTTTTCTTTCTTCCGTTTCATATATTCAGCAAGCAATTTAATTTATATTTTTAGCATGCAGTTCCTTGATTGTTAGCTATCGGTTCTTTTTATATTGCAGAATTCTTTTATTATTCTTTTATAATTACCAAAAATTTCATCCTCGAAATTTTAATGAATTTTTCCAGTATATGCCTCCTTGAATCCAGAAGGAGGGGAAAGAAAGAAATCTTAGGAATTTAATATAAATCTCGAAACCGCGTTCTTTTACTATTCCGTCATGTTTGTATATCAACTCAACTACTCAAAAAAGCAGGAACCTGATAGAAATTTGGCAGGTAAAACTTACAAATAAAAAATCACAGATCTGTACCAATTTTTTTTTCTAAATCCGTCAAAGAAAAAAAGATGTGGGATTCGAAATATAAGGCCAAATTTCTTTGAATTACAAATATAAAAAGTATCATGCTTCCAAAAAAATTTTTACAAGACCTTTGTTGAAAATCATTGAAAAGGAAAGTATTTGATATGTTTTCCATTATATTAATTACTTGGGGGTTTCACTAAAAGATTTTAAAATGGATTTATGTTTCAGAAATGTCTGAACCACGGAGATTCCACTAATTCAGGAGGTTTTCACATTTGATAGTAACAATACCTTGTACACTTCCCTGCTCAGAACTTTGTTCAGAAGTAATATATTGTGAAAGCACTTTATGTTCTACATTTTATTTATTTATTTATTATTATTATTATTATTATTTGTACTTTCGAGGCTGCCTCACTTTTTATTTAGAATATTTTTTGTGATCAATAGCTTGTACCATAACAAGATTAGTTTTAGGAAATTAAAGTATTTTCTTGTGATTATTATTTAACAGTTTTATATTTAACATGGTGTGATTTTCTTCATTTAAGTTCAACAATTTAAGTGAATAGTTTTAACAGTTTGTTTAATAGTAGTTTGAACAGTTTAAGTTTCTGTGTTCAGTAATTTGAGTGAAAGAAAATAACTAAAACTTAACTGTTGCTATAAGAATGAATAGTTGATTGCTGACAAATATTCCAGATATTTCAGTGGTAGAAATTTAGAATTCCTTCTAATGGGAAAGATTGAAAATACTTATATAAAATGCTTTCTCATGTAATATAACTAAATTGTCTTGAAATTTATGTTAAAAATTTATTTTGTTCTAAATGAAGAAACATAAAAGTATTTTTTTGAATTATGTATATAAGAATGAAAAGAGTTGTGAATTTTCGAAGTTGTAAATTTAAGCATTATTTTCCAAAAAAAAACTTTTTTTTTAAATATTCTCAAAATATAGATTTTTTTTATTTTTTCAATATTTTATATAGAAAAATAACTTCTTACATTAAATTAATAATATAAGTGATGTATAGAAAAGGGATATGAATACCGAATAGGTTTAGAAAAAAGGGACTAAATCCAATTTTAGTTTTTCTTATTAAAAATCCCATTTGTATCTTAAATAAATACATATTTGTGTGAAAAAGTATTTATATACTTCTGACCATATTTTATTTTTATACATACAGACAACAAGATAAAGAGTGATTGCCTGACGATGTGGCTCCAACAAGGCTCTGCTCGTGTGCTAATGTTCAAAGTCATTTTGTATAGTCCCTACCTGCACAAAAATAAAATTGCAATTATTTCTTTTTAAAAAATAAATTAATATTTAAAATACGTCAATTAACACTTCTTTAGTCTATTTTAACAACTTTTTAAACAATAGCTTAAATTCCTGGCTTTAGTAGCAATAGTATCAAAGTTAGTATAAATTTTTTATCAATGAACTAGAACTCCTGACAACTGATCCTCTAGATATACGAGAAGAAATAAGTTGTGGAAAAAGTAGTTTTGAAATTTCTTTTTTTAAAAAAAAGAATTCTGTCATGTCTTAAATGAAACATGATTTATTCTTCTATTAATCATTCACTTTCTATACAAACTATTTTTTTCAATTATTAAAAATAATTAATATGAGGATGGTATTTAAAACTGTTCTGGAATAGAAATCATGAATCGACAAATGATGACCAAATATGTCGAATTGTTTAAATTTAGCAGTTATAGGTAGTAATTAGCCGTTTACGAAATGAAAACTTTCATGAAAAAGAAACCAGTGAAAATTTACAAAAAATAAATATACATTTAGTAGCGTATAGGCATTTCGAATAATATTTTAGTAAAAAGCTTTAATGCATAATAGTTTTGTGAATATTATGTCCTATACAAGAATAAACAAGCTAAATTAAAAGGGAATATTTTTTTACTTTATTCCAAATCATCTGGTTGACAAACCACAATGGGATTAAACGTTCATAAACAATTCAATGTTATTCAATGGGATGTGATTAAATGCTATATTATGACACTTGGGAGCCAAACTGATGACAGAAAAATTCCGATAATTAGTGTAAATTTTTATCAAAGAACTAGAATTATTATCTGAATTTTTCTTTTAACAATTTCAAATTTTTCCTTTTAATCAAAACAAATATCTCAAAATTGGTTGGAGCCGGTAAAAATAAGCAATTATATTTATAACGGTTAAAAATTTTTTATAATTAAAAATTTTAGGATTTTCTTTCATGATTATCTCAAAGGGGATTTATATACTTCCATTATTATTTTCTAGCTTCCGTTTTTACGATTTTAAACTGTCATCTAGATTCATATTTAAGAAATTTTAATTTACTTTAATTCTTTTTCTTTTCAATAAATTAATAAAAAAAGTATTTTTAAGAAATTGTTATGTTTTATTATGTTTTAGTCCTTATTTTGATGTTATATTTATTGTAGTATTAGAAAAGATTTTAATCGTCAATACCTTATCTAGGGATTAACCGTAGTTTGACTGGCACTGTAATATATATTAATACACAAATAGATTTGCTTTGCTGGCGTTTATATTTGTATTCCAGTTATATAAAATTTCAATGTGAAAAGAATTTAGTTCTATTAATTTCATAGATTTCTAATAATAGATATTTATATTTGTGCACAATCTGTTTTTTTAAATATACTGTTCGAATATTAAATATTATAAATTATTTTAGTAATATTTCTTTATAAAAATAATTTTTAATTGCTATCTTTTTAGGAAATTCTTAATATCTTAATTAATTTTTATATAATTCATGGATATCAAAACAAACAAATTTAATAATTCATTTAATTTAATAATTTTTTATAATTAAATATTATAAATTGGAGTTTTAATCACATTTGTAAATATTTTTTTAAAGATTGAAATATATTTTAATTTTATTTATATAATGCTGCCAGAATTTCAATCCAAAAATATTATTTTATCCTTTCTGCTGCATTGAAATAACAATAAAATCCTTTTTTATCTATTGTAATATATTTTTTATGATTATAATATATTTCAAAATCTATGGTTACAATTATTGTAGAAATAAAGAAAATTATATTTTCCAAATTAATTTCAAAATGGGAAAAGTGGGTAATTTGTATTTATTAAATTAATATATTAATTTATAAATAAAAGCACTAAAATTAATAAAATATTCTATTGTCTTCCAAAAATAATAAATATATAAAATATCGTTTAAAAAATAAACTATATTCAAGAAATAATTTTAATATTTTATTAATGATTTAAATAAAATCATTTTTTTTAATTTTATTAACAATTTAAATATTTTATTTACTCTATCAGCTATTTCATGAAATAACTAAATTTTCTTAGAACTAACAGGTTTCATAGTTTTGTTACAACATATTTAAAATCAGAAATCAAAATATAAATCTATTTTGTTATTGTTATTTCAAATTATTTTTTATTTAATTTATTTTTACTGAAACATTCTCAAAAGTATTGCACAGACGTATTGCTATCGAAGCCAGAAAAACGTATTTCAGAAATCTATTAAAAAGCTTATTGGGGTTTTCTTTTGAAATGCAATTAACTTGCATTTTCTATTTGGGATCCATTAAAAATTTTAAATTTTTACTCCAAGTTCAAATTGTTAGGCAGCAAATTAAAAAAAAAGCAATAAAAATGTGGATTTCTTGTCAAAATGCAATGAAAGAGTTTTT
The DNA here is from genome assembly GCA_026543865.1 of Argiope aurantia. Lineage (NCBI taxonomy): Eukaryota > Metazoa > Arthropoda > Arachnida > Araneae > Araneidae > Argiope > Argiope aurantia. Next base: position 62,830 of record JAPMOR010072813.1, read on the forward strand.
TGTTGTTAAAAATTATGGTCTGAATTTTATTTTCCATTTTGCTACAGCTGTAAATATTGTCGCAAAATGAAGAACCGCGCATAGACAGCGTGACTCAGAAGTGAAGCACGAGGTTTCCACGCACAAGGTCAAAGGTTCAAATCCCAACCGAGTCGCTTTAATTTGCATTTCTTATTATTCATTGGTTATTGTTCTAAAAGCTTCTAGAACTTTCTATAACCTTTATAATTCTAGATTATTCTGTAAAGGTATAAATTCTGAGTTGCAAAAGCAGTGAGATTATTTCTTCGCCTACATGTTACGAGTTTCTTAAAGCTAATAAACTTCATTTAGTGTTACTTTATGACTTTTTATTTTTTGCATCTTCGTAACAATATTTATGAAAATCATTATAAATTTTAAATACTTTAAGAAACTTCTTGCGTCCTTAAGGAAAATTGAAGGGTAACAAACAAAATAGAAACACATTTTTTTTGGGGGGGGGGAGGGGATACGAAATAAAATGCTATATTTCTTTCCAGACTTCTAAATTGCTGTTTTAATCATTTGGGTTCTGCATCTGGATATTTCGTATTAGCTTAAATCTGGTTTTAAATTTCAAAAATTTTGAATTCAGAAAAATTGGATCAGTTAGGATAATATGTAAAAATTTATATGCACTGAAGAATTTTCTTGATATACTGAAAATCATATGAAAGATATCCATGAGAATGAGGTGTTACTCAAAAATGAAATTCTTCCCCTACCGCAACAGTTATAGAAAAATTGAGGATTTAGTTATTAAAATATTGAAACAGAGTAACAACATCGAGAACAGAACATAATTATCTAGTACACAAGTGAGTGAAACATCGGTCATAAAATTCCATCTTTCTAAAGTCAGTCTATTATAATTCCATAATAAAATTGGAATCTAAATTTTCTTAGACAGTTAAAACTGTTACGTAAGCATGTTGCCCCGCCTCTCACTTGTAACGCCCTCTAGCGGTATATATAAAAAATCCATCAGTCTTTGTAACATCATCGACGTAGCAGCACGCCGAAAGGCAAAGCTCAAAGGAACTCCCGAAAGCGGAGAAACAATAAAATCTTTAAAAAACAAAAAGGTCCGTCATCATTATTAAACCTCTCCAAAAGCCAAATAATAATTAACATCTAAAATTTGAAGAAAGCAGACAGATATCAAAAATACAAAGAATTATTCAAGTTACTCATAACATTTCAGATGAATGTATGGTCTCGGTGGTAATGTTAATTTATCCCTTTTCACAGCAACCATTCTAATTGTAGAAACATTATAGCTTTCTTGCTTTCGGATTCCGTATAATCATTAACATGACCACACGATACTTCCGACTCAACGTATTCATTTGTAAAACAAATCAATGGAAACTGGCGATTGCATTTAATCACCTTTTTCCTTAATGGTTTCTAAATTAATCTAGTCTTTAAAACTTTGAATTGTTTGTACGATCATTCGCCAAATGGGAGAACATTGTAATTACACTCATTTGTCCAGAAACTCATTGAGTATTTTTTTGTTTGTTCGCGAACTCTGGAAAGTGTGTCGTCTTCCTAAAAATACAAATCGACTCAATTTCTCAACAACATCATTAGTTTTTCATTTTACCTTACTTTAATTAGTGTTGGAATTTGCAGGTTCTACTCTCTCGAGTGTTTCACAAAGTAGAAACGAGAACTTTACAATTGCCTGCCCAAAAAGCAATTCCCGTTTGATCACAATTGCAAGAAGTAAAAGTTTAAAAGGGCTATTCATTTTCACGAACTTCTTTATTTGGTAAAAATTTCTCAAAAATGTATACTCCTGAAATGCATCTCGTTTTATTTGAAGGCTTGAAACAGGCTTCGAAACGAGAAGTGACACAAAAAATATTTCACAACAGAAGACAATTGAAATACAATTTGGGAAAAAGATATTTTCCTCTAAATAACCTAAAAATTTAAATTTTAATTGCCTATATTGTATTTTAACAAACTAATGACTATCTTTTACGATGATTGAACTCTAACAAACAAAATGAAAGTGCATTAAAGCAAACGAGTTTTTGGCAAAAAAAGCAAAAATTGAAAGACGTAATGATTGACGGAATAAAGCACTGGAAAAATTAAGAAAGTGAAAGTCATTTTTGACCACGAAATTCCTCTCGGTCAGTTGCAATTGCTCAGTCCAGCGGAAGCGGCCAGGATTTGTCAAATGTACGTGCAAAACAAAATGCCAAAATATAAAATGTCTCTGCTTGAAAAATGTAATGGAAATCTAATTCTAAATGTCATTTATGCCTACCATGTTGCAACAAGTAGGTTAATTCCATTTTCTTATTTTTTTATATGAAAATTGTGTTTTCCTTAATAAAAAAGGCATATATTGTATTTTGTACAACTTTCTTTTTTCTTTACGAGTTTTTAATAAAAAATTTTAATGGCACTCACATTAATTTTTCAGAATAACATATGTATTTTTTAAAATTCCACGTCCTTTATATAACAGCCTTATCAAGAAATTTTCATACTTGCCTAAATAGCATTGGTCATTCTATAGAATGCCTAGGTATTATATAAAATGTCTAGAAAAGGTATGCAATTATTCCCATATTTCATACTTTGCCTAAAAATATACGACATTATATATAACTCCTAGTCATTCTATAGAATTCCTGTGTTTCACACTTTGCTGGTAACACATACAATAACTAGATATACACATACTGAATTTTGGGTTTTGTATACAATTTTTATAACTTGTTTGAACAAAAATAGAATTTAAAAGTATAAATTCGACTTACGACCTATCAATTGGAGGACGATAAGAATCATCCTATCAATTCGACGACCTATCAATTAGATGATACGAAGAGAACCAGGAATCCCTTAAGTAGCTAATGTGTCATTTTTAAAAAAAGGCAAACTGTGCATATATATTTTTAGAAGGAGAAAAAATGTTTTTCTGTTACATTCAACGTCGTTTTGTATACACAATTTTTATACATTAAAACACAATTAATGTTACTATACAGCAGTTTTATCTTCAATAAATAATAAAATTATATAGAAGAGGTGATTTTCTCCTCTTGAATAAAATGAAAAATAATAAATGCCTCTGTAATTTTTATTGTTTGTAAATGCATTCTTTTGTATTTGCTACTATACGTTGCTAAATAATTCAAATGTTTATTATGAATACATCTCTGGCTTACCAAAATTCCATTCAACTGGAGGATTTTTTTACTACTATTTCTACATGTTCTCTACGGTCTTTACAATAAGATGAAAAAAAGAAAAGGGATTACGTTTCAGAATTTTGTATTAAAATGTTCGAGGAAAATATCAAAAGGAGATAAAGAAAGTAAATTATTATTGAGTAGCTACAAAAAATTCTTTAAATTCCATTCATAAGAGGAAAACGTTTTAATGTTTCTTTCTTCAGATTTATTTTCAGTTTCTGCATGATGCTACACTTTCAGACCAGTTTGAAACTTTAAAAGGAGAAACCCTGCCATTTTTCAAACACTATCAGAGTTCATTCCCCTCTGCACTTTTGAAAAGTAAATAAAATAATTTGATTTAAGTTCAAAATGGCTGATGCAAAGCATTTCGTCTTTTAAATCTATTTTGTTTTTGAAAGTCATGGTGTTTTATATGCGTGGAATATCTAGAGATTGCTACTATCTTTAATTTCGTCTAAAGAGTTTTACTCTCGTTGTTTCTAAATAGTTTATACTATTTTTTTTTTATAATAGCAAAATTTTCCGAAATTTTGAGATCTTTACCTTCTTACTTTTCATATGTTTGGAAAGTATTATAATTACGGAAAATTTACGCTTTAAATTTTAATTAACTTCCACAATGTAGACCTCGGATATTGAGTAAAATAAATTTCTGAACCATCCTTCACGTTCTATCTGTCTGTCGCTAAATGTCTCTGTCTGAATATACACTGGTGTGCAAAACTTAAGCAACAATGATAGCAACAATTTAAGCAGATATCCATGAAATTGCAGAAAAGGAGTTCTTGCGATCAATACAATGAACACGTAATTCAAGAGAAAGGTCATGCGTATGCAAATATCAGGAACAAAACGTCACAAACGACGTGAGCGTACGCAAAACACCTGCGGAAGGCGCGCGCAGCTCAACACTACAATAAAAGGAAGGACGGAGACGCAATTAAAGACATTCGCTGCAAGTGCACGTGAGTTAATTCGTGAAATATGGCTAGCAGAAATCAACTGGACGATTTCACACGTGGAAGAATGATCGGAAAGATGGAGGAAAGGCGTAGTGTGACCAGTGTAGCTGAAGAGTTCGGAATCAACAAAAGTGTCGTTTCGCGCGCTTGGAAAGCCTTCCAAACCACAGGTACAGCTGTGAGAAAGGTTGGTGGTGGCCGCCCCAGGAAAACAACTGCAGTGGATGACCGACATATCGTCCTGCAGGCGAAAAGAACCCGAAACAAGTCAGCAAGCGCCATTGCTCAGCAACTGTGTGCAGCAACGGGCGACAAGTGTCGCATTTTACTGTGTTCAGATGCCTTCACAAAGGTGGTTTATTCGCCAGTCGTCCTGAAAGCTGCATCCCTTTGACAGTTTCCCACCGGCGGCACCGTTTAGAGTGATGCAGGGAGCACAAAAACTGGACATCTCATCAATGGAGTCGTGTCCTCTTTACAGATGAGAGTCGTTTTAGTGCCACAAGCGATTCCCAACGCCAGTTGATTTGGAGAGAGGTCGGGACACGGTTTCATCCCAGTAACATCAAGGAAAGAGACCGTTTCGGTGGTCCTGGAGTTGTCGCCTGGGGAGGCATTATAATGAACGGGCGGACTGAGCTCCACGTTTTCGACAGAGGTTCTGTAACTGGAGATCGTTATTGTCAGGAGGTGATCCTTCAACATGTGCGTCTGTTCCGAGGTGCCATTGGATCAGACTTCGTTTTTATGGATGCCAATGCACGGCCACACAGGACTCATGCTGTTGAGGAGCTCCTGGAAAGTGAAGATATCACTCGAGTGGATTGGCCGGCGTGCTCCCCTGATTTAAATCCGATAGAAAATGTGTGGGATGCTTTGGGGAGACGCTTTGCGGCACGATTACATCCTTCTGGGAACACCCGACAACTTAAACAGATGCTGATTGAGGAATGAGCACTCTTACCTCAGGAACTGTTGGACAATCTGGTGCTGAGTATGGGGAGACGGTGCGAAGCAACCATTGCAGTAATGGGAGGGCATATCCCATCCTAAGGAACATCTTCTTGCTGTTCTTCCTCTTGGACAGACAATCATGTGTAACGATACTATGAGTTCAATAAAGCCTTTTTTTGTTTGATTCCATACTATATGCATTGTATTCATTTCTGCGCAACTATGCTTTCGTCATTCTTTCTGAACAAAATGCTGTATCTCATTTCTGAATTTCATGTCTCTCAGATGATTTCTCTTGAAGTTATGGCAAAAAACATACCTGTTGCTTAAATTTTGCACACCAGTGTATTAACACAATTACTGAAAAATGCAAAAATTAAGTGAAAGGAGTTTCGCATATAATTCCCAAAATCCTTGTATCTGGATCACATCTTACGCTAAATCTGTCGAGGGAAATAAGTGCTATTCCAAAAATCAAATCTAACTTTCTTCAAATTTTAAAGTTAAATACTAATACAACCATTTTTTAAAAATTATACAAACTTAATATAGTATAAGATTGGAATTATTTCGTTTATTTCTTAGTGGTATTTAAAAATAGATTTTAAAGATAAAATATTCAAAGATGGAATTTTTTGGAATTGGAGAATTTTGACCTATAGAGATTGATCAAAATCTTGAGATTTCTTTATTTGACGATTAGAATACTTACTTTTTACAAATTTTGCATAAAATAATATATAGTGAAAGTCCTTTGTGTTTCTAGAATTCTTTGCTTGGAGATATTTTTTCCTTTTCAGGCTTTTATACTTTTCATTTAAAAATTTTGTAAAATGTAATGTATCATATATTTGATATTTAAAAGAATTGAGTAGGAAATTTTCTCTTATAAATATACAATATCAACTTTATATCTGAAACAGCATTCTGTCAACTTTCCTATGAATTGACATGTCTGTTGAAACAATAATGAAATTAGTATATCCAAACATTCTTAGCATAAATGATGAATCATAATTTTATGTAAGCATAAGTGAACATGAAATTCATTTTATCATTCTAGAAAAAATATTTTATAAAAATTTCATTACCAGAAGTCGGAAAATTAAATTCTAGACATTTCGTGTCCCATTGCAAGATAGACATCTAAAAAGCAATAGTAACACACGCTTATTTATATTTTCTTACTTTATAATAATTGTCTTTTGTCAATACAATATTCTAAACTTCAGTCGTGTTCTATATTTACTTTTCTGTAATATTTGTTATTCAACTAATTAATTCTTAGATATTCAACATTTGAATACGATAATTTCTGATGCATTTCAATTCAAAACGAAAAAATAGAGTTTATAATATTTACTGAAATATAGATCTTAGAATTGTGGAAGGGGCATTCTAAAATTAACTCCAAAATCAGAGAGGTGATATGTTTATGTACCCACAGCTAATGACTTAGCAACCACCAATTTCTAGGCTCCGAGAATAGCTGTATCTGTCGCCACTTAACAATAAAAGTTTTGACAATCTATTCATTCACGACATAGGGTTTGGAGATTAATGCGCCATTTCAGATGTCGTCCCTCTTCTCCATCAACGGAACAAAATCACTTTATCCACAAGAAAAAGTCCCGTGTTGCTTCAAAATAGGATAGGGCCCCACAGAACATATCACAAGAGATGACTTTTAAAATTTTAAATAGTTGAATTCAAACTAACTTTTCCTCCATGTATATTTTTAGAGCACTTCACGTTCATATTAACCAACTGTTAATTTACAAACCAATATTCGGAATATTATTCAGTAAAAGTTTAAAAGTTTCACTTGTATGGGATCCTTATCTATATCTATCTATACTTATAATAAAGCTCAATGTGTGTGCGTGTGTGTGTGTGTGTGTGTGCGTGTGTGTGTGTGTGTGTGTGTTGGCGCTCTACAGACCAGACCATTCAACTTACAGCTACCAAATTTGGCACGTGTATACCTTGGAGGCGGGAATATGCACCTGGGGGTTAATTTTTCGAATTTTTAATTAGAATTTTATTTATTTAAAAATTAAGCGAAATTTTGGCGTGTTTTTCCTGTAACTTCGAAAATATTACAGCACAAAAATGATTTTTATATCACGTTAAAGATCAAAAATTATCTTTTAAATGATACCAATGTTTTAATCTTAAAATAAAATTTCTATTTTTAATGAATTTTTAAATAAATATTTTAACTATATTTTTCAACATTTTTTTTCGTACAAAATAAAAATAAAATTTAAACTGCACGAGCACGTTTCGCATTCATGGGAAAAATTAGCTTTTTTCAAAGTGTTGCCATCACATTGATTAAAGCTGCAACTAAAAATAAATTAAATCGTTTTGGAAATGAAATCTGCAAAAATATAATTTTCGACACGTGTCTGTAGGAAATGAAACAAATAAGAAATATTATTTTTTCTAAAAAATAAATTCAAGAAAAATTATTTTATGATCTTTTACACTCTCTATATTATTAATCCAATAAATCAGTTTTATTTTAAGGCAAGTTTGGTTTAATATGAACAGGATAACCATTCAAATCAGGGCCACACCGATAATTTGTAAACCTTTAGTAAGACACAGATCTGCTAAAATGGTCTAAATGGAAAATGATTATATTTTATGTAACTTGATTCAATAAATGCTTTAATAAATAACGAATTTTTGATTTTACATAAAGCTTTTGCTGTGGAAATCACGATTAACAAAATGTTCTTGAAACACTAATATTTTAAATAAAAAGAGTTAATTTCCAATAAACTAAATTAATCACTTATACTAACTGATTTATGAAAATTTGAATATCACTATTCAATAAAAAAAAGGATAATTTTAGATTTTCCATCGATAAATAAAATAAAACGGTTGGTTTTATTAAAAAATATCTTTATATTAATTGCAATTTCATGATTTACACTTTAAATTAAAGTTGAAGTTTTACCGGAAATGGCAACAAATTAACAAAATATATATAGTAAATTGAACGAAACGATCTAAACAAGAGTATAAGTTTGGTATGACTATCAAAATTTGAAGATTAAAATTGTTTTGTTTGAGAATCTATTAAGTGACCAGTTACTTAAAATATTTAATTGAAAATTGTAGCAAGCGGTAATACTGGCGAACCGGCTGGTCGCCAAAGGCGGCTAGTACTTATAATAAAGCTCAATGTGTGTGTGTGTGTTTTGGCGCTGTACAGGCCAGATCATTCAACCTACAGCTACCACATTTGGCACGTGTATACCTTGGAGGCCAGTAATGTGCACCTGGGGGTTATTTTTTCGAATTTTTAATTAGAATTTTATTTATTCAAAAATTAAGCGAAATTTCGGAGTGTTTCTGCTATAACTTCCGAAAATATTATCGCACACAAAAGAATTTTACATCAAGTTAAAGATCAAAAATTTATCTTTTAAAAGATATCAATTTTTTAAACTTAAAATAAAATTTCTATTTTTAATGAATTTTTAAATAAATATTTTAACTATATTTTTCAACAATTTTTTTCGTACAAAATAAAAATAAAATTTCATCTGCACGAGCACGTTTCGCATTCATGGGAAAAAATTAGCTTTTTTCAACGTGTTGTCATCACATTGATTAAAGCTTCAACTAAAAATAAATTAAATCTTTTTGGAAATGAAATCTGCAAAAATATAATTTTCGGCACGTGTCTGTAGGAAATGAAACAAATATGAAATATTTTTTTTTCTAAAAAATAAATTCAAGAAAAATTATTTTATGATCTTTTACACTCTCTATATTATTAATCCAATAAATCAGTTTTATTTTAAGGCAAGTTTTGTTTAATATGAACGGTATATCCATTCAAATCAGGGCCACACCGCTAATTTGTAAACCTTTAGTAAGACACAGATCTGCTAAAATGGTCTAAATGGAAAATGATTATATTTTATGTAACTTGATTCAATAAATGCTCTAATAAATAACGAATTTTTGATTTTACATAAAGCTTCTGCTGTTTAAATCACGATTAACAAAATGTTCTTGAAACACTAATATTTTAAATGAAAAGAGTTAATTTCCAATAAACTAAATCATTAATCTAAAGTGACTGATTTATGAAAATTTGAATATCACTATTTAATAGAAAAAAGAAAAATTTTAGATTTTCCATCGATCGTTTCAAAGAAAATACGCCAATCAGCGCGCAGTTTTCTCAAGATAAATTGGCCTAAGATTATGAAAATGTTGAGTTTTTCTAAATTTTTAACATTTAAAACTTCATAAATAAGTCTTAGTTGATCGTGAAAAATAGAGACATTCATTCGTTTATTTAAAATTTGATGTGTCCAGAATATTTCTCAGAATATGATACCTTACTGCATTAAATTTAGATTTCATAATTTTTGAAGTATATTTATAGGCAGGAACAAAATATTATTATTGATTTCATTTCAATCCTTTTGAAAGTAAAACTAAAAACTGAATTTTATGTTGAATTTCAGAAATTTTTGTTGAATTATTCTTTGAGATATTACATAAATTATGAAAAATATTTTGTAGTTCACATAATACTTAAATACCGAGAGATTCTGTTTGCAATACTCACATTCAATAATAATAATAATTAATAAATAACAATAATGATGATAAATAAAATAAAACACTTGGTTTTATTAAAAAATATCTTAATATTAATTGCAATTTCATCATTTCCACTTTACATTAAAGTTGAAGTTTTACCGGAAATGACGACAAATTAGTAAGATATATATAGGGAATTGAACGAAACGATCTAAACAACAGTATAAGTTTGGTATGACTATCAAAATTTGAAGATTAAAAATGTTTTGTTTGAGAATCTATTAAGAGATCAGTCACTTAAAATATTTATTTGAAAATTGTAGCGAGCGGTAATACTGACGAACCGGCTGGTCGCCAAAGGCGGCTAGTATTATATAAATTTGACTTCAAAGGTCAAATGTCCTCCGGCTGGTATAATGCGGTTTAGGAGAATAGATGTCAATTCAGACGTAGTCTCCTCCAGTTAGCTAAAAATCAATATCAAAAGGTCTATTCCGAAATTGTGTTGCTTTAAAGTGGGATTTTCAGACAATAAGATAAACACCTTAGAAAGGCCCTCCAAGCGAAAGAAGCCGTACATTCAATATAGAAGTTGTCATGTTAGTATTTTTGTTGACATGTTCATTGTTCATTGTCATATTTCTGCCTGTAACAAGGAATCTGTCTAATTAGCCACTTATTCTTTGTTTCTTCACAGTTGAAGAGAAATGCTGAAAGAGTTAGTAGGTGTGAATTACAAGCCTGTCACATGACAGTCAACTTGTAATAGTGAATGAATATGCTTAAGTCTTCAGAATCGTGTGATCTCGATGAAGCATGAGAAGAATTTGGTTCATTCTAAATTTGCGAATCCTATATTGACTCTTTGGGAAATGTTTTCATATTAGTTATTGCAGCTGAGAGCAATTCTAAATTCTATGCCATAATTTTTATCTGAATGCAATTGCCTCATATTTTCAATCTCAATTGTCAGTATAATCATTGGTGGTTTTATTATCATTGGCGAGTTTATTATCATTGGCAGGTATATTATTATTGCCGGGTTTATTATCATTGGCGGATTTATTATCATTGGCGGGCTTATTATCATTGACGGATTTATTATCATTGGCGGGCTGAATCTACGTTTAGTTTAAACATTTATTGGCTGTTTGATATATAACTTGCATTTTTGCTATTTAATTCAAAGAATTTAAATCGGTATTGCGAATCAAAGTAACAAATTTGAGTATTCGGAAGGATTCCGGATTGGTTTTCTATCCTGTGATGTAAAATTTGCGCAGCTGAAATTCATTATTCTTGATAGAATTCTATTAATATACAGGATGTTGCTGAATTCTACCGATAAACTTAGAGGGGTAATAGTAGGCATCAAGAGGATAAAGAATCACGATACAACATGGGGTCCCAAACGACGTTTAGGGGGTGAAAATCGCAAAAATATAGGGAGTCAGAAAACTGTTGGAAACTAAAAAATTAATAAAAAAATAACAAATGGTGTTTCAAATATGAATTTTTTTTAAGTGAAAGCACATTTTTAAAGGCTATTTTTCATATAAGTAACATGCCGATTTGATGAACCCGGGGGTCGTAAATTATTGAAAACGAAAAAGTAGTTTAGAACCCTTATCTTTAAAAATATTAAAACTTTAAGAAAGATAAAAGCTTGAAAATATAAAGAATTTTATACTCTTTAATTTGATATGTCTGTTGTGTGAAAACTGAGGAGGTTTTACGATATTCAAGAAAAACTAAAATGTTTGCCGGGAAACATCGCTGCAACATCAGCACCGATGTTTACAGAAGGTATTGCTACATTCGAAAGGTAAATTTAGAGAAGTGATAGTAGGCATTAAGAAGATGAAAAATTATCATAAAACATAGGGTCGCAGGAGACGTTTATTCTGTGAAACTCGCAAAAACAGACATCGAAGAGACAATTAGACTGGCGAAGAGAATGGCCCTATGAATGCGAGGATTTGGAAAAAGGTAGTCGAGAAGAAGAAGCTTTCTTGCATGTAAATTTCCCTTGCTTTCGAGGAATATAAAAGCAGCGAGCATTGCATAATTGATGGTTCGATGAGTATAAAGGCAGCTTGTATTCATTAAAGAGCAGTGCAGAATTGATAGTCGATAAGTTTCATTCGTAAACAACATGTCAGATTTCAGAATGACGAATATGCGGATATGCATTTAATTTACGCCCGAACGGATGATAATGGACACCTAGCACAAAGAATATATCAAGAGCAATATCCAAGTAGGCGTTGTCCACACCACAACACCTTTACAAATATTGACCGACGGTTGTTGGAGACAGGATCCTTCAAAATAACGCGACCAAATGCAGGGTAAGAACGCAGTGTGCGCACGCCTAGAACAGAAAACCGAGTTTTGCAGCGCTTTGCCATCATCGACAATCACGCGATCAGTTGCAGCTGAATTGGGTATTCGGCACTCTGAATGCTTCGTGACATATTCATTCTTTCCTGCAGGAATTTTATTCTCAGATTTTACCTCAGGCCTGTCGATTGTCCTCCACGTTTCCCGGACCTCAATCCCTTGGATTTCTTCTTCTGGGTCACATGAAATATCTTTCCTATCAGACACCTTTGGATACAGTGGAAGATCTCGTAGCTCGGATCATCGTCGCTGCTGGAGAAATCGCAAGTACACTTGGTATGTTTGATCGCGTCCGGCGGTCCTTTAAACATCTGCGTCGGTTGTGTAATGAACTTTGCGGCCGCAACATTGAGTAATTTTTATAAAAGTTTCCCATCGTCTCCTTTCTTATATTAAAATGTCTGTGCTGTAAATGTATGCAGTATCTGTATTCCACCAAATAAATTTTCATCATCGTTTGCGACTTTATATTTATTTCTTTGGAAATTCTTATCGTCTTTTTGCATACTATCAGCCCTCAGAATTTTTCGGTAGAATTTTGCAATACCTACTGTAAACATCGATGCCGATGTTGCAGCGATGTTTACCGGTTGCTCTTGAATATTTTAAAACCTGCTTAGTTTTCACACTACAGACTTATATCAAATTAAAGAGTATAAAAATCCTTATATTCTCAAGCATATATTTTTCTTAAATTTTGATATTTGTGAAGATAAGGGTTCTAAACTACTTTTTCGTTTTCAATAATTTACGACCCCCTGGTTCATCAAATTGGCATGTTACTTACATGAAAAATAGCCTTTAAAAATATGCTTTCACTTAAAAAAAATTCATATTTGAAACACCATTTGTTATTTTTTTATTAATTTTTTACAGTTTTCAACAATTTTCCGACTCCCTATATTTTGGTGACTAAACGTCGTTTGGGACACCATGTTGTATATTGATTTTTTATCCTCTTGATGCCTATTATCCCCTCTCTGAGTTTGTTGGCCGAATTCGGCAACACCCTGTATGTAAATTAGTGTATTTGCTGACATTTCAATAATGCCATAAAACATGCCCTATTGTAATAAAAGCATGAAAACAGTTTTTAATGGAAACATTAAATGCTTAGATCATCTTAACAACATTTTTATAATTTTTAGTTTACCGAAACTTATTAGCTTTTTTAATTAAAGTTCTTTTAAGTAATATTCCAAATCATTTTGTTAAGGAAATGGAAATAAAACTTGAAAATGTTACTGCATACTATTTTTTAATCTTTTTTTGTCAATTTGTTCTTATCTTTTTGATAGATACTATTAAAATAATTCTTTCTTTGTCCCCTAGAGATAGTTTTGAAAAGATCGGATATAAGAGCTTATCAGAATTTTTTTCAGCATTGCTGTACTTTTCGTCGGCTTATATGTATAAAGATAATTCTCAGGAAAAAACGGTATGGTGATTTACCTCTGCATAAAATATATCTTATATTTTTCATGAAGTAGAATAAGTTATGGTTTTAGTTTACTTCGTGTATATCTTACAGGAACAGGCATTTTTCTCGCTTATATTTTTCTCTAGAAATATCTGGAAGCAGATATTTCAAAGTGGACTGTTGAAACATCATTTCGAAGCGAAATCACTTGGTTTTTTCGAAAAATGTTTCTTTTGTTTTTATCCATAAGGATTTTTTTAGGAACCTATTTAACGAAATGTGTGGGGGGGGGGGGACAAACTGAAAATATTATAAAAAATTGCAAAGTAGAATGAACAAAATAATTTGAAACTGAAAAATTGCTGAGTCCTTTTTTATTATTGTTATTTGTCAATTGTAATGAAACAGATCCTAAAATGAAAAATATTTCATAGAGCTAGAAAGTTAAGATATGTTCATTAACTTATTATAAATGCTTATAAAATTTTCAGCAAAAACACAATCAAAAATATATGAGTCAAACCTCTATGCATTGAATTTGAAAATTTCAGAAAATGATTCGATAGATAAAATTCCAATATATAGAAATGCGTTATCGATGCACTTATCACTGTTAGGAAAAAAAGTTTTTCCTAACAGCGATAAGTGTGTGTTTATTAATTTTTAATTAAAAGATTTCAAGTCTTCCGAAAATTTCTATTGCAGACAGAATCTTTAAGGTGGGATTTCTTATTTAATTTATAATCATTTTGATGGATTAAATCCATAGATTCTCTTTGATTAAAATAGGCAAACATAATTTTTTATGCGGAAATATTTCACGATATATAAAAATTTCGTTTAATGCAAAAACCCCTGCTTTTTCAATAAAAAAAACAAATAAACTGTAATAAACTATAAAATGGTTTATATCAGGAGATGTTCTATGCATTGAGATTTTATTTATTCAAGTTCCACTATATATCACAAGTGTAAATATCAAAGTAAACATAACTGTTTTGGGAAGAATTTTTATAGTAAAAATAATTTGCGGCAACTTGCTATAACTGATAGTCTAAATTGTATTATTTGTATATAAATTTGCAACTCTTTGCAATCAATATTATTGATAACTGAATTATAAAAGTCTTATATTTCTGTCTAATAACTTTCAACTTCATTCCTACAAAAAATATGCATTTATGAGATCTTTCTGGGGGAATATTTAAAGAAGCACTTTTCTTATTAAAATCAAAAAGAAGAATCAGCAGTAATAATTATAAATTTTTGTAAAATGTTAGAAAATTCAACTAAAAATATCATATCTATTATAATGCTTTTTGTTGTTGTTCTTAACTACATTTTCACGAGACGATAAAAACAAAAACAAAATTTAATCGTTTGGTATTATTGAAGCAAAAGAAAGAATCAAAAGAGAGTCCTAAATGATGAAAAATGAAGAATATAAAACTTCAAAAACTGCATGATAAGTTAAATAAAATTTTTAAAAATGCAATCCTTTAAATTATTGAAGGCCATCAACTAAGAAGTACTTCGACAAGTAGCATAACAGATAATAAAAAAAAAGTTAACGAAAATTAATTTAAACTAAAATGTACAAAGTTGTAATATTCAAATTAAACAGTATTTTTTACCACTTCTACCACAGGAAAATAAAAAAATGAACAATTTTAAATCCTTGCCTTTCAACATTATCTTCCTTCATTCTCTTAATGGATTAATTTGATTATACTTTTATAAAGAGAACATATTTATAATTGAATAAAGTATTTCTCTTTGAATGATAGACGATTTAAAAATTAAATTAATACCATGAAGAAATCATTTTAATTTAAAAGTCAACTAGCTACCCAATGATTGGCATCCAATTTAGCACAAAAAAGTGCATAAATGAATTTATAGATTAAATGAAGAGTGAAAATCATTAATTAATGCACTGTTTTGAGATCCGTTCATTAATAAAGATTATACAAAAAAAATAATCTAAATACGATAAGTAAAAATAATTATAAATACCTTATTATTTACTCAATGCTTTTCTAATCTGAAAAAATCTTTCCGAATCTTTCCTTTATTTTATCTTTGTTTTAAAATCTTTAATGCAACTCATTTTCCAACAACTGAAACTCAAGTATTGAATTAGTTTATGTTATTTCTCTTTTTATGTTAGACATCTTCCAGTACTTATTGAAAAAATAACCTTTTTCAGTACATGCAAATTATGGTTTCACAGATTTCAAAATTTGTCTTTTCAGAAGGAATAACAATTAGTAAAAATTGTTAGAGATAAAAGTATAATTTTTCATATACAATAAATATAATTAATTGTCAGAATCACCAAATGAAATCTAAGTGAAATTTGAAGTTAAAATCTCCAAATTAGCCGAAGAACTTGAAAAATGGAAGCTAAGAAATATATACACCGTTCTACTGTTCTATTAATTCTACATAAACGATTTTCGACTTTCCTAGTATATTTTATACTGTTAAAATTGGTAAAACTTTTTATGCTTTTATTTAATTTATAATCCTTTCATGAACAAAATGCGATAATAACATATTTGCTCGTAATATGAAAATTTTATTCGATACTCAGAAAAAAATTATTTTTAAAACACAATATTTTTGAAAAAAATCGATATATAGAGAGATTTTTAATGTATGGAGGCTAAATAATCGATATATAGAGAGATTTTTAATGTATGGAGGCTAAATATAAAGAGATTGCATTGTATATTACAAACAAATATTCAAAATAAATTTCTATTTTTGGTATATTTCTATAGAAAAAAAATGTGAAATTGTGCATCCATTACAATCCATATTGTTCTAGTTGTATCAAAAAAATGTTCGGAATCAGAATTATAAGAAATTTGAAAAATAAACATCTTATCTTCTTTTTTCCTCCCAACATACACTATTCATCATTAATCAAGTTTATTATTTCAAAGAATATTTTTTATTAAAAACCGAATAAAATAAATATAATTTATAACATAATATAATAAATGTTATATTTATAGAATTTATTATGTTATATTTAATAGAATAAATAAAATATTAATAAATATGATTTCTTCATAAATTTGGAACTGCTTTTAAAATATCATGACAGTTTACCTGATTAGTTAAAATAGGCTAAAATTAAAGTTTTACATTCATTCTGATTATATTATAATTATTCATACCTTCAACTCATTAGTTCTATATGTTAATATAGTCCTCCAATTGTGAATCCAAAATTAAGATTCATTTACTTAGGTAATAGTGTTTTTGATTTAATGTGTGCGTACATACTCCAATAAATAGGAAGGTCATTAAATAATAGGAAGGCCTAATAATAGGATGGTCATTCCTTTGAAAGATTTAAATGAAATTCTAATCAACATCAACATTTCTTATAATAAAATTTTGAATCACATTTCTTCCATTTATTTATCTGTGTTTTTTAATTATCAGACTGATATGCATAAAATTTTGAATCACATTTTTTTCCATTTATTTATCTGTGTTTTTTAATTATCAGGCTGATATGCATAAGGACATATAGACTGATTTTCCTTCAAAGGATTTCGTCCAAAACTTTAATGAATCTACAAATTTCTTGTTAGGATCACATAGTAAATTTCATCCTTTTCGATGAATGTGTCTTTGAATTCACAGATAGAGGGACATTGTGCTAAAAAAAGAAGGCATTATTTTTTAAATGTATTTATCGGACTTAGTGTGATCTAAAACATGAAGATTCATCAAAAACTCAGGACAACTCTTTTGCCAATTCTGGTACTGCTTTGCCCAGTATTCTTAAAGAAAATATAAAATAGTCAAAGAAAAAAATTAATGAAAATAATAATCAAAAATTATATAATAATTAATAATAATTTTTAAAAAGGATAGTGTATTTCAAAAAAATCACTTACAGTAACAACTTGGTTGCCTAGGTGTAACATTTTTCATTTCCTTTTTTGCAAGAAAGGCATTTAAAAGAAAGGTCCTTCTGCTAGACAATTTATATTACATTGATGATCATTTTGTAACTGACATAATAACAATTTTTTTCAATGAATAGAAAAAATGTATTCCTTTTTATCAAAGTTTCCTCTTATCTGTTCAAGACATCCTAAAAAATGAGAGAATTCAGCAAATTTTATAATTGAATGTACTTATAAAAATCTTCATATTAAGAAATCATTAACGACAAATAATAATTTTGTTCAGTGATTATTTTCCTACCATATCATTAAAAGGAAACTTTGAAAGCCTTTTATTATTATTCTTAAATTCATTAGTCAATTCATAATATTGCTGCGTTTGACAATCTTTATAAATAAATTCTAAATGCTTAAATTCTTATTCACTATAGAAATTCAAAGACTAAATAGATTATATTCACATTATTTTCAGAAATGCTATAAAAAAAGCAGCAAGTTAAGAAATGTGTATAAAAGAAATTTTCAAAAAAATTAAATAGTTTATATCTTATGATTTAAAAACTAGATTTTCATTATGCATACATAGGACTACGCGGAAAGCAACGAAGCGGCGTTCAATATTTCTCCATTTAAAAACGAATTTTAAAAACGGACAAAACGTGGGTATAGAAATTTCATTACCCACTTTTTTCTTATTCCTATTACTTGCGAAATTACCTAAACTTTAACTCTCAACAATCGATTAATATTGGCATTCATTGATCAATGAGGATTCGTCCATATTTTATTATGTAAAGACGTACTTAAGTTGCGGCGCAGAAATATTCGTTTAATTAATTTAAAATAATCATTTTCACGAGATATAAATTGAAATAATTTATTACAAATTAAAATGAAAAGGTTTATTAAAAAGGATGTAATTATTTTTTCTATTTATTCTTAAATTTCTTTATAATTTTGTATTATTATTTAACGAAATTTATCTTCATTCTAATTCCATATTAAAGCATTTTAATTTTGAAATGGTTATGTTATGAAAAATTAAATTTATTTAATCATCATCTTATTTTATGTCTTTAAATCAGTTAATTTTAGCTGAAACATGTCATGTTTTAATTAAAATAATATACATAACATTAAAAATGTCATGTATTTAAAACTTAACAATCTTCTCCGGCTTTTTCTCTAAGTATTGCAATAAGAAAATCCGAAGTAAATTTGACATGTATTTTTATTATTATTATTATTCCCCCTTTTGTACGAAGTAGAAAAATAAGAAGTACAATTATTGTGAAAAAAATCCTACCACGAGATTTTCCTTCAATTCACAACTACCATTTTTGAAATACTATTTGTCGATCTGTCAGTCTCTTATATTTGTGATCTTCATAAGTCAGACAAGAAAGAAGCTATATGAATGAAATGTAGAATGAATTTTTTTTACACAAAATTGGTGATTCAATCAAATTTTGAACGAAACCCCTTGAAAAGAAATTACGTCCGTTCATATTTCAGTGAATATGACAAATCAGAAATTAAAATGTTCTTTTCATTAGATTAGATTCACTGATGTTTAAAACGATGTGGTCACAATATCAAAATTGCAGTTGTGTATCATTTTCATCAGAATTTCAAAACTATTATCATTAATTTAATCACACTCTATCTAATTTCTAATCATCAACATCGTTATAATTTTATTTAAAAACGTATTTTAGGGATTTAATACCAAATATTTAATTAGTAATGAATTAATATATTTATTTTCAAAAAAAATAAATTATTTCGAAAAAATATTTGCTTTATATAATTTCCATAAAAAAATGTACAAAAATAAATAAATTTTTGACTTTTCATGCGCTTCTAAACTTAACAAAGGTTTTTTCTGATGTTCTTTTTGAAAAAGAAATCATAATTCCAATCAAATTCCACAATCAAGGATATTAATAAATGTCATCTACAATTCATATAACTAATTGAGGTAAACTGATTTTTTTTCAAAGTTTTCCGATTTTTTTTCTGTTTTATTGTAATTTTCCAATTTTATTTATGAATTTTAAATTATTTTATAATTTTAAAATGTCATGCACTAAAATGTTTTTCTTTAATTTGAAAAAAAAATGATGAAATTTCTGAATTGTATTATTTTATCTATGAATTTATCGGTAACATCTATGTTTATTGCAAATATCATAAATACAAAGAAGATTCTTAAAAATATCCGAATTCTTAGAAATGGCACTATAATGAGATTGCCAGTTATTTTTTATTGAAATATAATAAATGAATTTTTTTGTATTCTCATTCAGCTGAAAAAGTATGCAATGATGTATTCAGGAGATCGCCTAAATATTCGGAAATAAATGGAAGATATTTGTTTCATAGTTTTCTCATAAGAAATATGGGTATGTATAAGAACTTTATGTAAATCCGTGAAAGGAACTACCGACCCCTTTGTTTCTCTATTTATTGACGTATAAGTTAGAAATTGGTAAATAAGCGATTCGCTACTTAAGTAAGGATGTTAAGAATTCAGTTAACCACGTGATCTCCCTGGGCGGAACTAGCTGCCAATCATGTGTCACGTGGTCTCCCTGTTGTTGTTTAGTATATATTTTTTTTCTAGTAGAAGCGAACTGGACTCCTGTACTAGGGGAAGTGTTATCTCGGCTCGGCTCTCCCGAGAGAGTTTTAAGTGTAGTTCTTTAGGCCTTCTACACTATGGCGTTTTCATGTGCCTTTTGTTGTTGATGTTACCAATAAACCCCAGAAAAGAAAACATGTGTCCTCAAGTCATTTCACCCAGACCACAATCTTCACTGAATTAATGAATTATCGTGCAATCAAGAAATGCAACTATAATTTATTATTTTACAAAGCAAGTCCCTTTTTTGAGTTCAAAATTGTACATTTATCTTAAAATGTGGACCCAATCAGTTCAAAGGGAAGTACAATTATAATGAATATAAAAATTTACTCTTGAACATCTTTTAACTAATCAGATAAACTGATATGATTGTTTTAATTCAGGTAGATATTTTTGAAAAAATTATATTTATTACTAGCATAATTATTTAATTATCATACTTATTTTATTTACTGTTTGATATTATAATTTATATTTATTCTATTTGGTTTTTCATAAAAAAAAATTACTCTTTAAAATAATCAAATTCATGGATTTTTATAACATATTTATTTTGAGGAAGAAAAATACAAGTTTTTTTAAGATTCAAATTTTCCAATTATTGGCTCCTAATTCCTGTTTTTATTATCATCAAAATATTTATTATGACTTCCTTCTAAGCGATCGAAACAACAATTTATTTCTTATCACAATTGTAATGAAATAGTTTAAATGTGTGGAATATATTTGAATCCACAGATCATTATGTAGTAGAATTATGACATAAAAGTCTGGAGGTTCAACAAAGGAATAACTTCCGGAAAAACTCATCTCCCTTCGTCACTTCCTGTCTGGAATCGCACGGGAAAGGTGGATTATTTCTTTATGTAGCATTTGAGTATATTACTCCCGTCAAAGTTAATTAAACTATTCCTTTAACCAATTGAAAGGTATTGCATATATTGCTTTGATAAAATGAATATGTGTTGCCAATATGTGCTGCCAATATCTATTAATAGTGTGTGTGTAATTGTATCTCTAATTTAATCTACAACTTGATTAATTTCTGAATTTTTATCTTAATTTAGTTCATATTGACTTCATTCTGAAAGGATTTCTTATCTTCTGATCCAATGCCCAGTTTTATTTAATTAATTTTATACACACTCTATAAAACTACTTTCTTCAGTATTTTTTTACGCTGTGAGTGAAGGGATAAAAATTCTTAACGTTTATAAGATTCTTTTAAAGATAGGTAAATTTCCTTTCCTAAGACTACACATTTCAAAGAAATTCTAATCAAAATCAAATAATAAAACGACTGCAAGGAAAATTTTGGTCATCTTTGCAAGTCTATCGCGATGTAAACGGACGTCAGTTTTTCATTAATAAATAATTTCATTAGATATTTAATTTTTTCACCTTAAAATGATACAAAGACAAGTTTTGTAAATAATTGTTTTGGAAGATAAGAGCACCAATTACCATAGGCAAATTAGATATTACTCAACTGGTGAATGTTAAGCCTATTTTTGCGCTCGATTAAACTTTCTGTTTGAAACTTATTTTTTCGCTGTTTTCACAGCTTCTGTCCTCTTACTAAATGGACGTCTCGGTGATACAGCGAATTCTTTCCGAGACATTTAATAATATTTTCAGCTCCATTAATTAAATAAACGAAGCGCTTAATACAATGCAGCTGTAAAGATATACTACAATGTTGCTAATTAATGAAGCAATATGAAATTCGTAAACTAGTCTATTTACGTTTGATTTTTGCAATTCAATAGCAAATAATAAGAGTTCTTTCTGTGCCATATACATAAACACTTTATTTATAGAGATATTTTATTAAATATTTCGATAAGAATTCTATTTCTTTTGTTTCCAAATTCTAAAACAAAAAAATACTGTCATTCATGAAAAAAATCAATAAATATTTAAAATTATATATAAAATATACGTACAAAATTACAAAAATTCAAAATGCACTCGATGCACAAAATGCACAAAAATGCACTCGAAAGAAATAACATCAACTTTAAATATATGGTTAAAATAGCAAAGTGAATTCTCATTTGTATTATAAGTCCATATTATAAATTCGATTTTTAGGCTAAATAGCCATCTTTCCTTAAAATTTAGAAATCATGTTATTTTTCTATAAATGAAAAACTCCTCGGCATAATGATGAATATATTCTATATTAAAAAAAACAGTTTATACCCTTTTTATTTAATTAATTCTTTACTAATTAATCATATGCATTTTTTTTCATATTTACAGAATCTCTAATCATTTCTGCTCTTTTTATTTTCTTACAAGGAATTCATGTTGATTCACACTAAAACGTTATATCCAAATCTAAAATATATTCTGCAATAAAGTACATCCCAATGTCAAATGAAAAAAAGTAATTTTTCCTTCTTAAAACGCTGATAAACATAATTTTTAAAATCTCTTGTTTTATATTTAATATTATAAATAGATACCAGGATACTTTTTGAAGAAAACTTTTTTGAGGAAAGTTTCATATTTGGATTATCTGGAAAGGTTTCGCAGGTATTCGGAGTTAGAGTGCTGGCTTTCGTCTAGTAAATACATCGATTCATATCTTTATATAGATAAAAAAATGTATTTAAAATTTCGAGATAATTTTGATATGCTCTTCAAACTTAAAATGAGTGTGGATACCATTTTAAAATGACCAATGAATGCTAGTATAAACGGCATAAAATAAAATCATAAAACATTTCTTTGGTATCAATCATTTATCGTTATCATTTATTTAAACTTTTTGCAAATATAATTGCTATAGATGGCATAAAAATTGCAAAAATAGCTCCTTGAAGGTGAGATTAAGACTTATTTAACCGTACATATACATTTAATTGAGTTGAATTCGATATTTGAGTCAATCAAGTATACTATGTCGTTAAACATTGTCTCGCGAGGATGTTTCAAAAAGGAACGGAGTAGTTTTTCAATTTTAATTTGAATCACTAATGCGCCATTTTGAACAATGACGTGGATTTCAAATTGTCAATGTCTAATTGCTAACAAACCTTATTATTTTTTTAAATTATATTTACAAATATTTCATTCTTTATATATAAGTTGCATAAATAAAGATTCTTTTGCATTCTCTTTTCAGCAAATATATATGAAAAATATAAATATGAAATCTTTAATCATTTTTAGTTGTTAAGATAAAAGACTATAATATTAATTGTTGCTTCTGAAATTTAGTTCGTATTATTGCTTTAATTAATTAGAATTATATGTTTCAATTGTTCGTCGTTTTTGCATTGAAACTGAGTATTAGAAGAAAATTCTAATTCTTTTTTGTAGTTAAATCAGTTTGTATCAAATCTGCTCATATAATAGCAATTTAAATCAAAATTATTTGGTGATCTAATGTTCCCTTTCAATTCCAGTATTAACTTTTTAATCAATACTTGTAGTGCTTTTCTAGAAGGAAATTTAAACCTCAAAAAACAAATGATTTTAAAAGTTTCGTTGAGTTTACATACTTTTTCTTCTGGAATAAAAATAACAAGTAAATTATGCATTAAAATGTTTTTGCTTTTGTTTTTATCATTCCCAGCTGAGCTTGAGAGCCAGTTAAAAAAAAAATTCTTTCTCTTTTTCTCACAAAAACAAGTTTCAAGCAATAGCACTTATAAGAGAAGTTAACAAACTTCTTGTAAACTATTCGATATTTCTTTACTCTGCTGATAGGCTTAAAAATAATCTGCAGTAGAAAAAAAAACATAAATTTCCATCCAGTGTAAAAAAAAATAGATATTTTAAACATGTGACTACTATTGAAAGTAACTTACGAATTTTAAATAGGTCCTTAGATATTTTTCAAGGACTAATATCTTAATCTCATACATTCTTCTCTTGAGATACGAGAATAAATAAATAAGTTGCAGAAAATTTAATTTTGAAATTTCCTTAAAAAAAAGAAATTCTGCCATTTCTTAAATGAAGCATAATTTATTTATCTTATGTATGGATTTAATCATTCACTTACTCTTCAAACTATACTTTTAATTATTAAGCATAATTAATATGAGAATGGTATTTAAAATATTGTGGAATGGAAGACATTAATAAAACAATGATGACCAAATATGTTTTTTTTATTTCAACAGGTTTATAAGTAGTAATTAGCCATTTACGAAATGTAAACTTTAAAAAAAAGAAACCAGCGATAAATTGCAAAAAAAAAAAACATTTATTAGCGTATGATATTTTTAAATAAGCATTTCGGATAATATTTTAATAATATTTCAGTGTAGATTATCCTCTTCACAAATATAAACAAGTTAAATTAAAAGGAAATGTTTCTTATTTTACTTTATTCCATATCATCTTCTTGACAAACTACAATAAGATTAAATAAAATTATTTTATTAGCAATTAAATATTAATGAATTGGAGGTAGTTAAACGTTACATTAAGAAACTGGGGAGTAAAATTGATAAAAGAAGAATTCCGATAATAATTATAGTTCACTAGCTGTAGTAGTGATAAAAATTTCCATTCTCTTTTACGCTATTGTTCGTGGCCTGGTGGTAAGGTCTCGGCTTCGGAACCGGAGGATTTCAGGTTCGAGACCCGATTCCGCCGAGGAACCGTCGTGTAAGGGGGTCTGTTGCACGTTAAATCCGTCCTGACCAAACGTCCTCCCGCTGGTGTGGAGAGGGGGGTGCCAGCTCAGGTGTCGTCCTCGTCATCTGACCGCGGTTCAAAATTACGAGGTCCGTCCCAAAATAGCCCAAGTGTTGCTTCAAACGGGACGTTAATATAACTAAACCAAACCTTAAGCTATTGTTTAAAAAAATTCTTAAAATATATCAAGGTGGTGTTCATTGGTAAGTATTGAGCAATAGTTTATTTTTTAAAGGAGCAATGCAATTTGACTCTAGTCGGTGCTCGAACTATGCAAAATGTATTTACAGTAATCATATAAGAAATTGATATGAATCTTCACATTTTAGATCTGGATATGGACAAAAATAATGTACTTTATTGAAATTATATTTATAATAATTCTGATTTTTATATAAGGAAGAATTTTAGAATGTTTTTGATGATATCTCAAAGCGGATTAATGTCCTTGTAGTATTATTACTAGGCTTTTACGATTTTAAGTTACTCGTATATATTTCTATTTAAGAAGTTTTAATTTAATTTAATTGAACTTCTTAATATTATGGCATAAGAAAAAACTGATGATCATCTTATTCAGGGATTGACCACAGTCCTGCTGATACTTTAATACATAATACTGCACAAATTCCTTTGTTTATTATTGTATTCTAAGTAGTTATACAAAATTTCTAAGTGAAAAAAATTTGCTTCTATTAATATCCTAGATTTCAAAGAATAGATATTCCTATTTGTGCATTACCTATTTTTTAAATATAATGTTAGGACATTAAACGTTTAAATTATTTTAGCAATATTTCTGTTATAAAAATAGTTTTTTTATTCCTTTATTTTATAAAATTCTTCATTTTTAATTTTAATTAACTTCTTATCCAATACATGGATGTCAAAATAAAACCGTAAAAGTATATAGAAGGAAACCAATTTAATAAATAATTTAATAATTTTTTTGAAATTAAATATAGAAAACTGGAATTTTTGTCGCAATTGTAAATATTCATTTTTAGGATTATAATATATTTTATATTATTCTAGATGATTTTCAATTCAAAATCATTATTTTCAACTTTCTGAATTGCATGAAACTGCATTGAAACAGCATTTAAGCCCCTTTTATTTTTATTATTTTTTTTATCCGTGATTACAAATAGTGTTGAAATAAAAAAAACTAATACATTCCAAAATAATGTCAAGAAATGACAAAAAAAGTGAGAATGTTTTTAACTAAATTAATATATAAATTTATAATAAATGCTCTAAAATAAAAAAGCATTCTTATGTCTTCCAGAAATAATAAATACATAAAATTACGTTTATAAAAATAAAAAAAAGCACTCAAGACAAGCTTTTGATATTTTATAAACGACTTAATTAAAACAATTTTTTGTTTCTTAAACAATTTAAATATTTTATTTGCCCTATCAGTTATTTCATCAAGTAACTAAATTTTCTTAGAAATAACAGATTTTATACTTTTGCTACTAGATATTTATTATTTAAAATCAGAAATCAGAAAATAAATCTATTTTCTTGCTACTGTTTCAAATTATTTTAATTTTATTTCTTTTTGCTAAAACGTGATCAAACCTATAATGCAAAATTATTGCTATCGTCGCCAGAAACGGATTTCTTAATCCTATTAAAAAGCTGAATAATGAATTCTTCTGAAATGCAATTAACTTGCATCTTCTATTTGTGGGCACCTAAAAATTTTAAATTCTGTCGCCAAGTTCAAATTGTTATGAAGCATCTCAAAAAGCAGTAAAATGAGGATTTCTCGTCGAAACGAGGCGACAGAGGGTTTTTGTTGTTGTTGTTAAATATAATGGTCTGAATTTTGCTTCCCATTACACTTCAGCTTTGAATATTTACAAACATCCTTTATCTTTTAAGTGTTTTAAAAAAGCTACTCTCTGTCGGTGAGAATTTTGAAGGGTTAAAACAAAATGAAACTTTGAAAACTGATTTATTATGGAGGGGGGGGGGAGAATATACAATAAAATATTATTATTCTTTCCAGACTTTTAAATTTCTCTTTTAGTCATTTGAATTCCGCATTTGGATATTTCGCATTAGCTAAATCCTGATAAAACTGGTTTTATATTTCAAAATTTTCCATGTTCTGGTTGTGTTAGGAAAATATGTAAAAATGTATACGCTCTAAATAATTTTTCTGGCACACTGAAAAATTATGTGAAAGATTTCCATGGAAATGAGATATTAGTTAAAAATGAAATTCCTTACCTGACCTAACAATGCCATTACTGTGTGTTTTTAGAATATCTTTACATTGTGAACAACAGAAGTAAGGGTAGGTTTTTTTTCATTTATTTTTATTTTCTAAGTATAAAAAGAAACATTATTGTTATTATCAAAGCATTTTTCCTCAAAATTTTGATAAATCTTTACATTTTAGACATCCCTGAGTTTGAAAAACGCATTTTGGAACTATGTATATTTGTTTGAGAATAACACAACCCCCAAACGCTTTTTGACTAGAATTTAAAAATTAAATAACGCCAAATTTGTATATTTTTATAAAAACTTAGTCAAATTCTATATAAACGAGGTCTTTTATCTTTGTGCATAAGAGTACTATAACTCATAAATACAGTTCTAGGTGTATGAAATTAGGCATGCATTCAAACTTGAAGATTTGCATCTTTGACGCTTGGACCAAATCTGTTATAGATGGATTTATTATTCTGTATATCCTCAGGCATTTGTGAAATATAATTCAAAAATGCATCAAATTAGATGAATAAAATTATACCTGTGTTCATATCAAAACTGTTAATGTGTGTTAAATTTTAGAGTTTCATTAATGCAAAATCCACTGACGCATTAACTAAATAATTTTTTATCTTGCTTTTGAAGAAATAATGTCTATAATCATTTAGCCACTTCTTTGCAGTTACTTCTCTTGTCTTTATGTCTGAAAATACAAGGCAGGTTACTTCAAATAAATGCAAAGAAGGTTATTGTCAAGATAACTATTTATAACCTTTTTTTCAATCAAAATGGTAATAATCATGGAAGGTAAATCAAGACTCTGTGGGTATAGCAACGTACCTCCGCTTGAAAGTTTGAATCATTTCTTGAGTTTCGACGGCAATATGGTGCCTTACATGTATTGCCATTCTCTTGTATTTAAAACAGTGGTATCATTTTCTAATGTTTTCTGTACCATTGCAGCTACAACATTGACGGTCTAGCTTAGAAATTCATATGCGGAAGCATTTTTATTTAATATAAAACATTTTAAAATATGCACCTAAAAATAGAACAGTATTTAACGAATCTATAAATTAGAATTTTTCTACCTATCTAAAAATCAGTTAACTTATGCCAAAAGCTGTAATTGAACAAACGCAACTGTCTTTTGTCCTTCTGCAAAGAAAACGTTTTGCACCGGAACCTTTCTTTAATCTTTTTTATTGATGAATCATCTTAAAATCAGCTTTATTGATCAAAATAGCTTTCAGCCAATTAAATTTTTTCCTGAAAATGTATCAATTCATAAAGATTTTGAATCCACACGGATTCTTTTTTTTATTACATATTAATATACAATGTGGTATTATTTTGAACTTTTAAAGTCCTTCTGCATTTAATATCCGTGAATAAAATTTCACTTTGCTGCTTTTAAATCCTTTTTTCCGATACTATAAAGAAGTTTTTTTAAAAAGACAAATCGCTGCATTTCACTTTTGATTTCGTTAAAACAAAACTTTCTCAAACTTTCTGCTAGCTCTTTTAGAAGAATTTAGTTTCATATAGTTTTTTCTTTCTTCTAATACCAACATCTTCTCTCATTTAGTCTGCAGTTGCATTTGAGCACATCCAATTATCATTACATTTTTTTTTTTTTTTTTTTTTTTTTGCTCTTCTACTTGAAAAGTGATTTGCTTTATCTCCCTTGCTTATTTTTTGGCTGCTGTACTTTAAGCTAACGTTGTGAGATTTCCAGAAAAAAGAATTAATTAGTTTACTATCAAAAGTTCATATTAACAATATGAAAATATTAATATAATTCAATTTTTTATTATATTACAATAAAAAAAGAATTAAATCTAAAACAAAACATTTTTATTCGAACGGGACTTATTGCGACCTAATTAAAAAAATTAAGAAAACTATCATGTGGAAAAATTCGATTTAATTTCGGATAATGTAAAAAAAATCTTGTGATTTGTAACGATTCATCTTGATTTCAATTTATTTAAGGATTAAAATATTGTAACTGTACTTTGGACACAAAAAAACTAATTGGGTATCATTTATTAGACACGTAATTATATTCAATGGCAGTTTCTGAAATTGATCGTAAACTGGATGACTGCAGATTTTATCACATTAGTATAAATTTATTACTTAAACTTATAATATTATAATAATCTAAAAATAGGATCTACATTTACTTATCTCTTTTCAAGATAATAGAATTTTTTTCATGAGAGAATCCATTCTTTTTTTTTTTCACAAAGTCATTTACAAAAAAGGATCATGATAATTAGAAAATATAGCTCTTGAGATTTTTATAAGTTCGACATTTTAAGGTTGGGGCCTTTTTTAAAAGTTTTGAATTTCTTAGCAATATTTCCTATTTAATTTCAACATATTATTTAAGAGTGAAGCAAAAGTTTACGAATAACTAAAAAAAAACCTCTTCCATTTTACAGGAATTATAGTGTAAAATCATATAGTATATTTGTGGAATTTTAATCCTATTTTTAAATATTAAAAAGTGCGTAATGTTAGAATGTCCCACTTTTGCATTATGTTTTGGCTCATTTCTAGAAAATACTAAAAAGTAAAATAATTTCTGATTGATATTTTTAGTTATATTTCACTAACTGTATTTCTCAAGAATGAAGAGTTTTGGAAAAACTATATTTCTAGAAAAATGGTTTTAATTTTAATTCTCAATGAAGAAAAAAAAAGATTTTTCTCCAAATGTCCCTTGATTCGTAGGTGATTCTCTCTTTTTCTTGACCTCAAATAATCTTTTTTTTTTTAATTTTCATTTCTTGAATTTTTTTTTCTATATTCTAATGATTATGTATTGATATCTGCCATGCAGCTGATATCAACAAATTTCGATATTTCTATCTTAAAAGTACATGTTATCTAAACTTGAGATACAGTTATCAACTATATTTGCCATAAGTTACATTTAAATATTTTTTTCCTACACTTAAAAGCAATGTAAAATTGATTTGATTTCAAAACCGAAGTTTGTGGGCGATTTATGCCAGAATCTTATAAGTTTTTAGACTGATAAATACAAATTGTCAAAATAATTTGAACCTCTTCAAGTAACATATGGCTTCTACAATGCTGCCAAAAAGCTCTTTTCCATATTTGAGACTGCATTTAAAAACTAAAACGTTTCACTCAGATACCTATATTTTACCATTGTAATCATGTAATCCCAACGATTAAATTTCCTATCATAACATATCGATGAAACTAAATAATTTTGGTAGCATTTTCGATTATCCTTCAAGTGCCTTTTTCGCCTCACTTTTACTTCAGGCATTCAAAGAATAAGATTGAAAGCAATTTAATTAATTTGCAATTAAAAAAAGACTAAAAGCAATTTAATAATTAGCAATTTTAATTTTTAATACAAACGCTTTTATTCTTAACTCATTGATTGTAAACAAATTTGAAATTTTTGGCCGGATAAATTATATATGTGCACAAAATGTTGTACAACAGTATAATTATTTTGAACTTACGTTTTTTTTAATAAATATTTGATATTATTCAAAAAGGGTATCGTTTATAAGATGATCAATAAAATCATTTCAATTAAAAACAAGAGACGATATTTCGTTATAATATACAAACCAAACCAAAAATATAATGCCTCAAATATGACAGTTCGGTTCCGTTCAGCTTATAGACGAATTTCAAATTTGTTCAGATATTGTAAAGAAACGAAGCACAGAATACTCACTTTCTGATAGACACAATATTGACTGATATATATAGAATGGCACATAAACTGGCAAGAGTGTCAAATACTTTTTTGGTACCGAGGGGTATATGTAAAATTCTGAAATCCACAAATAGGGATTGTGGCAGCAAATTGGGAAATTATTTTTTATTATTATTGTAACCACTTTTTTCTTTTATGTCTTGCAGTTAATTCATTATTAAAACTTTTATAAATCTTAAAATGTGATTTTTTTAATCAAATTCAGTAACAGATGGCCCACCATGTACTGGTTCAAAATTAAATACAAAGTTATAATAATTAAGGACTTAGCTGAGAAAATATTGAAATAGAGTTGTTTCATCAAGAAAACTAATCTATAACATGAGGAAGCGAGTGAAAAAATCAAACACAAAATTCTGTCTTTCTAGTCTATTAAAACTCTATAATAAAACAGAAATCTAAAAATTCTTAAAAAGATAAACTCAAGCAATAATTAACATTTAAAATTTGAAGAAATTAGAAGAAATCAAAAATAAGAAATATCATTCGCGTTACTAATAACATTTCAAATAAATATATAGACTCGATGACAATATCAATTTATTCCTTTTTCACAGAAACCTTTCTAATTGTCGAAACATTGATAAAGTTCTCGCATTTCGATTTTCTGAAACCATTAACGAGATCTCATGATATTTTCGACTCAACACATTCATTTGTGAAACAAATAAATTGAAACAGGCAAATGCATTTTGTCACCTTCTCCTTTAATGGTTTCTGAATTAAACGAGTCGTTTAAGCTTTGAATTGTTGTGTGAGCATTTGGTAAATGAGAAAGCATGGTAATTACACTCATTTGTCTCCAAACTCAATGAATGTTTTTTGTTTGTTCATGGCCTCTGGAAAGTTTGTAGTCTTCTTACGAATACAAATCGCCTCAATTTCTCAAAAACATCATTAGTTTTCATTTCGTCTTACTTTCATTAGTGTTGGAATTTGCAAGTTTCTGTCCTCTCGAATGTCTCACAAAGTAGAAAGAAGAAGTTGATAATCGTTTGGCCGAAACGCAGTTCTTGGTTGATCACAATTGCAAGAAAGGCTATTCTTTTTCTAGAACTTTTTGATTTGGGAAAAACTTTCCAAACTGCATATTCCTGAATTGTATCTCGTTTTGTTTACATATTTATTTTTAAATAAAAATGGGATGGCAATTTCTCCATTTCGAAACCAGAAGTGCCACATAAAATATTTCACAATAGAATACGATTGAAATACAATTTGTAAAAAGATCTTTTCCTGTAAATAACATAAAATTTTAATTTCCTATATTGTATTTTAGCAAACTACTGACTATCTTTTACGATGAGTGAATTCTAACAAACAAAATGAATGAGCATTAAAGCAAACGAATTTTTGCCGAAACGCAGAAATTGAACTTGATAATAATTAACGAAATAAAACGCTGAAAAAATTAAGAAAGTAAAAGCAAGCATTGCATAAGAGTTAGGGGGAAATCGATAATTACACGTCTGGCTGAGGGCAAAATCTGGGCTGCAACTGGAGCAATCGGGATAGCAAACTCAACAGAAGAGCCACCTGCTAAAAAGAGGCTACTTTTTTTCCCCAATTTCCATTATTGAATTGTGAATAAATTTGAGGATTATTTGCCGATTTGAGGGAAATATCATGGAGTTCTTGGACTCAAGGTTCTTAACCTCCAAATATAACAGGTGAAGAGAGTAATTGTATGGCAATGAGATTATTTAGTAAGGGGTTGTCCTTACTTAAAAATTAAAACTTATGTTTTCATTTTTGTTTCGCTCCTTAACGAAGCTCTCAATATAGAAAAAAGAATTAAACAGGAATTAAAAGCAAAATAGAAAGTTTTTTTTTATTTAATTTCAGGTGTTGATTCAATTTCACAACTGTAATAGACATAATGCATTAATAGAAATTGTTTTTGCTTTCCGTTACAAACAAACTATTGTATTTTGTAAATGAGGGAAAAACGGCTTTAACCACCAGATTTGGATTACTCTTCGCAACTTCATAATACATTATGAGATAACACACATTAAAACATTGGATCATATATGTATATTCTTTATATATTTCCCACTTGACGTACTTATTTCAGCTCTTCTGTTGGACTCTTATTTCAAAAATAAAACTTTTTTCTGTATTTTTATATCTAATAAGATTCTAGTTCATATCTTTGAAAATTTTAAACAACAGAGTTCACAATGTTATAAATTTTAAAACCTGTAAAGAGAAACCAGAAACAATATAAGTTTCATTTCTTACTTTTCGAATTGTGGACAAAATTCCCAATTCTGCCAAAGCGAAAAATTATGTTTTATAATTTATTTCATAAATATAAATTTTCTCATCAATTATACTTTTTGAACCATCCATTTCTGTGTTACAAAATTAAAAAGCGACAAATACTTTAAAGACAAATAATGTCGAATACAAAATCGATACAAAAGGGACAAATAATGTCAGTTGACAGAATAAAAACAATTATCATACGAGATGAAGAAAGTAAAAAAATAAGTTCAAGTTTTTCCAGTTTTCAGTGGGCTTGTGGAACATTCCGAAACAAAAAACAATATATTGAGGCAAGGAATAATTCATTTACGGAAGGATTTAACGCTGTACGTATTTCTTCGCTACAAAAGGGCAATAAAAATATATGAATTGCGATTATTTGAAAACTGCCTTCTAAAATGTAGTGAATCCTTTCTTTTAATTTTTTGCAGATGACACAACTTTGCAGAAGAAAGTTTCTATGCACATAAAAGAATAAGCAGGTTCTGAAATTCGGGAAAACATTTTATAGAAATAATTATTTCTATTGTACACGAAAACAAACACACAAATAAATAAATGCACTACTACCCAAATTATCTCTGGAAACAAAAACTGAAATAATTGTGAAATCATAAAACTGCATTTAAGAGTGAAAAAGGAAGAGAGAAGAGAAGTGAAATGAAATCAATTTTCTTCCCTTGCAACTCCAGAAAAATGCCAACGTTTCGGAAATTAAGGACGTTTATGACGATATTTTTGTGGATATTACACTAGCACAATATCCTTTTGTAGCATAAACAGGTTGAAGTTAAAATATAGAACATATTGTAATTTTGTCCGAAATATAAAATTAGAAAACAATATGCACAAAGAATAAAGTAGAAACGATAAGATTTTTTAAAAATGTATAACTGATTAAGATCAAATAGCAATCGCTACTTTTAGAACTATAAGGGTTTCTGTTTAAAAGTAGTAATCCACAAATATCGGAATTTAAATATTTCAGTTGCAGTGAATTTCGGACTAAAAAATTGTATTAAAGCGTGCCTTGTAATTAAAATTTTTCCTCCAAAACTTCAAGTTGATAGAAGTTTGAGAAAAGTAAATATTTCTGAGCAAACATTAAATGATCAATCCGTAACGGAGTTACGCTGACATCATATCTGCCGTTTAGAGGAGAACTCTAGGGTGTTATCACAGTTTTATATTATGCAATTAATTATCTGTACTTAAATTCCATTGATTTTGCCCATTTTGAAACACCCATTTTCGCATGTGTATCTGCACTTCTACATGTAAAAGAGATTGCACATGAATTTCTCTAACAAATTTTGCGGCATTTTCACATTTTTTAAAGAAAAAAAATATAACAAAGGCAAATTTTATTTCATGAAGTCACAAAGTTTGCTTTAAGAAAGAACAAAAAAATTCCACTTACTATACTGAACCTAAAAAGGAAATGGCTTTTTCAATTTAAGATTTGGAAATTGTAATATTGAGAATTTTTTTGAAACAAAAAAATGTTCGTTAAAACAATAACTAAAAATTATATTAGAAGATTATCAAGTTTTCAAAATGCCTCTGAATACGTATGATACATCTGCTTTGAAAATATTATTTATTGGATTAAAAAGATGTTCTAATTAACAGAGGAAATGAATTCGTTCGGCGTTTCTTTACTTTTAAATAGAGACTCTAATTTACCGTTTGGTCTCTTACTTTTAATTATTTAATCTCGCAAAAGGAACATGAGAATATCGTTCGGTGTTTCCGAATTTAATGATCGCATCTTTATAATACGCTTAAGTTTATTCTTTAATGACATTTTTATATACTTTATAACTGCACTTTTACGGCTATTACCGCAAACTTTCGAATTGTAAGTGTTTCTCAAAGAATTTGTAAGTATGATGCAAATGTTGGAATATAATTTAAAAATAAAACTGCATTATTTTCATTGGATTTTCCTCCACATACAAAAGGTTAAAGAATATTTCAGTAACAACGAACCTGTGCCCGAATTACTGCTTAGTTATTGCTTTCAACTACCGCAATACATCATATTTTGTTGCCAAAATCTTTCTTTAAATTCATAATTCAAACAAATTTCTTAGGAAAGAACACTTTTATTTTTTGCTTCTTCTGTATGTTAATATGCAAAAGATGACGAAGATTTTAGCCAGAAGAATTTTTTTTTCATTCTACCACTTAATTCTGAATTATTAAAAATTGGATAGATAAAGTTTATACGTGAAAATTTTCATGTGTTTGAAAGAATTGGAAGTTTTTGAAATTAAAAATGTTTTGACGGTAAAAGTACTGGTTTTTTTTTTTTTACAATAACAGTATACGTGACAGAATCCTATAACAGAAATAATGCGACCCGGATTAAAGAAGAAAAAAAATACTTCTATTACTTCATATAAATACAATTAAGAAAGAAAAGTGGGAAAAGAGAAGAAAGGGAACGAAATTAAGTCTGCTCATGTGCAACCTGAAAGAAATGACAACGATGGGAAAATGGAGAACTGAATATCAATGGAAGAATCCTCAACGGAAGTTGAACAAAGGATTAGAAGAGATTTTCTAAAAGCAAGTCGCATCTCCCAGTTAATGATAAAGAGTATAACTGTAAAGAAAGAAAATTTGTTTTTAAAAAACGAAAATGAAATATCTTATCTAATGATTAATATAGAATCAGATGACAAAACACACATTCTCATCTTAACTTTTCATAAATTCAGAAATGGCAGGTTATTTTAGGTAAGAAATTTCAATAAAAATAATGATTTAAAGAAAAGAAGAGAAGAAAATTATCTATTCAAAACTCTTATGAAACAATTCAGGATACATTAGCTCTGAAAGTATCTTTTAATCGCGTAAATACTATTGTATTTAACAAATTGTGAATAATTAGATAAAGTAATCAAATATTAATATTATATAACACTAATATTAATTAATATTAGATTAGTACAATCTACATAATATTAATATTATAAAGGTTATATGAATTATTAATAAAAGTAAATTATATGAGTTTACAATAAAAATTTTCCTTATTTCATATTATTAACATAAGAGCAATTAAATTTTTAGAGAAAAAATGTTTTCTTGCTTCTGCTTTTTGTATGTTATTTTGTAAAAGGAACAGAATATTATTGTAAGAAATATTTTTTTTTCGCAATTTTCTCTTAATCTTTAATCACCAAGCAATAAAATATCGAAGAAAATTTGTTAAACCTGCAACAACTTATGAAATGTGATACTTTTTCAAAGGGAATTATCAGGTATTATATTAATTAGCGTTTTTAAAAAGGTAAAGGAAATTTTATATTTAATAAAAATTATTATATATATATTAAAAATGTAGAAAATTGCAATTTAATTTCTTAAATTCCTTCAAATAATTTTAATTGGCAAACATTTTCTCGTCTAGTTAGAACTGACTTCCAATGAATTACATTAAGTTCAAAACTATTATTTCAACAAAATAAATGAAAATTTTTCGATGTAAATATTTCTGACATGTAAACAAAAAAAAAATATGAAAATAATTACAAGTTTACAAAATTGATAATTATTAATCCAATGAACGAAAGAATTGTTCTAAGCTTTAAGATTAGTAACTATAAGGTTCTCTATAGAATATGAGCTCGATTTGGCATCGATTCTATTTTGAAAAAACTTTGCATTTTGAGACACAGCTCGAAATCCGTAGCTAATAAGAATTGAAATCAAAAAGCAACTAAACTGAATTGGTGGCTTATATCAATGGTTTCTGTGCGTAGAAATACATGAATTAAAATTAGTGGAGAATATATTACTAATAAAATGAAGAAACATTTGAAGGAATAAAAATATCGACTGTTCAATAAATCCGATACAAAAACATTTTTAAACAAGTTTGTCCTATAAGTTGATGATGCTAGAAAACTTTTATCGTCTGCTAAATAAAATTTATACAAAAAACTTTATTAAACAAAGGTTTATCATATAAATGCGAATCGTTAGTATATGAATACTTTTTAATTAATAAAAATATTGGAGGCATTTTCCAATCGTTTTACTGTGATTTTATTTGATATGCAAAATTTTAAAACTCGATTAACGTAGTTTTTAGAACAAGCCGTTACAGAGAACAACAGGTTCGAAATAACAAAAATGGGATAAACAAGAGTCTAAAAAGTAAACTAGACGCCTTCTGCGAACAACTATTAACCAGCGTTATTAATAATTAGTTGTTAACCAGCGTTATTAATAATTATTTATTAATATTAATCAACTTTATTGAGCTGTATCTTATCCCATCAATTCAGAATTATATTAATTATATTAGCATTACATGCATAGAGGAATCTAATTATTTAGCTATGGATGAAGAATGGCGAAATTAATTGTTGAAATCGGTCCAGAAATTCAGACAGTGTCAAGGTTTAATGTTTAGGTACCTCCAAAAGATGAAGGACGGAAAGAGGAGCAAGAGATTATTGTTAACATATTTTAATGTCATGGAATATCAAATCAAATAAATATTGACGAAAATGTACAGTGGTTGAGGTCTCTTCGTCAATATAGTATTTGCATTGAAGAAGTACTGCAGTTGGAGTTTGAAGATTGGTTTGTTTGGTTTTTCTAATGATTTTGAATTTGTAAATCATGAAATACTTACAATTCAGCCTACAGTTAAGAATATAATGTAAGAATATACAGTTAATAATATCGTTCATAGACGCCCAAGTTTTAATTTTATTCTCTTTTTTAAAATATTATTTTATGAATTTTATTTTTCAAATCTCTCTCAGATATAAACATAAGCAAATTATCTATGTATAACATTCAAAATTATAGCCGCTTGTTAAGAATAGTCAAAGCAACAAGTGACTGGAAGTTTTATTTTCACTTTAAAAATCAAGTGTTCATTATCAACCAGTAATTGGAATTGTTCTTTTTAAACATTAAGCAAGATTTTTAGAATCTTTATTTCAGTATATTATTGTTTTTCATTTTTTTTCAGAAAGTGCGTTTGCTTTTTAGTTTTTTTTTTGGTTTTTTTTTTATTTTTATTATTTATATATCCAATAGAACCCATTAAAATAATGTTCCTTTCTCCTCTTGGGATATATTTAAGAAGATCAGATACAGACGATTGCCAGAATTCTTTTTGGTCATTTTTTTTCGGCTTATAAATATATGAGGATACATTACAGCGGAAAGAACTGTACAGAGTTCTATATGGCATGGAACAGCTCTTGCATTTTTCATGAAGCACTTGCCAGTTATTTAGAATAAGTGAGGAGTTTTAGCTCGCTTCTTTGATATTTTCCACTGATCGAAGGCTTGCTCTAGAAATATCAGATAGAAATAGTTCTAAGTATTTTTATAATTTCAGTTAGGAAAAATTTATATAAAATTTTGGGAAAAATCATTTATATATAAGAATTTATTTATTATTAAGAATCAATATTCATCATTTTAGACAATTTGAAGTATAACAAAAATCTTGTCTGAAAATTGGAAGGCAAAAGCAGTTTCCTTCCCATTTAAGTTATTGTTTTTCAAATTTCTTTCAAATCTTAAACAAAAACAACGAAATATAAATTGTTTTTAAATAATATTAACCAATTTATATTTCTTCTTTTTTTTATTTAATAAATTATTTCCGGCATATTTAGTATACCTGTATTTAAGAACTTTTAGTGTAATAAAAGGAAGTTCTCACAGTAGCTTTATTTCATTTATTCTCCAAAAAGTGGCAATATTGTGCATTTGGTATTAAGCTAAAATATTGTGCATAAGGTATCGTCATCTAAACCAATCCGCACTCTTTTCACTTTCGAATGAATCTCTTTAATAAAAAAACCCATGTCATGTAAGCATTTGATTGAAGTAAACCAAACCACCTTTACACTTGAACTTCTGGCATAATTTGCGAAAAAAATTAAAAGTTGCCTGAGTTTTCGCATCTTTATTGCCATTGTGTATTGACCAATTCTTTTGAATAGAATTGTTGTTTGAATCATTTTTTTCTGGGCCTAAATTTACATAACAAAGATTTATTTTCTTCATTACCAGAAATCGGAAAATTAAATTCCAAAAAAAGAAAGTCCCCTGTGATGTAAGTATTCAAAATAGCTTTCCACCTGAACTTATGGCACACCTCGCTATAAAAATTAAAAGTTCCCTGAGTTTAGGCATCTGTCTTACCATTGTATGTTAAAAGATTCTTTTGAATTACTGTTTGAATCATTTTTTTCGGGACCTAAACTCGCAAGCAATAACTTCTTTTCTTCTAGTTTGTTTAGCAATAATTTTATATAATTCATTTGGCATCATTTTAATAAAAAAAATTGTTGCAGATCCAGAGATTTATACTACCATAGATATCAAAATCTTACAAAACAGTTTGCACTGAATTTTTGGAAGTTCATATTGGATATCCCATTTCACACTTGTTGCTAAAAAAGATAGTTTCAAATACTTTTTTTTTCTAAAAACGTGCAACTTATAATTATTAAAAGAGAATCCATACTTACCAGAAATTTGAAATATTAATCAATATATGGAAGGATATTAGCAGAAAATATTACGTTTTCTACTTAGTATGCCAATTCTTTAAGAATTTTTTTTCCTTTCCTTCATTTTTAAATAATTTTGATAAATATCTCAAATTAATGTATAAAGTCCTTCAAAAATGTAAAAAACAGAAAATTATTTTTTTAAATTCTTCATATTCCTAGTTAAAGCAATATATTAAAACAAGATATAACCTAAGTTAAAAATATTCAATTGCGTTTGAATTAAATTTGCAATGAAATGAAATGGAATTTCTCATTATGTATCAACTTAAAATGATATCATTACTTCTTAAAATTCATTTTCTTGGCAAAACATCAAAAACGAACTTATATAAGAGCACAGATAAAAATAAAGAAAAAAAGCCTAATGTTGCATCAAAATAAATAAATAATAGAAGATGTTATCAACAAACAAGGACAAGAATTTCTAAATGTTTAAGCTTGACTTTCATGATACCAATTTATTATTTAGGTGATTCTTTTTATTTTGGAGAAGTATGACATTAAATAAAATCAACTGACTCAGAAAATCCTGCTATTTCAACCGAAATGTTTCATTCAATTCAAGCTTAGTTTTAGTTTAGTTATATTAACGTCCCATTTGAAGCAACACTAGGGCTATTTTGGGACGGAACTCGTAATTTTGAACCGCTGTCAGATGACGAGGACAACACCTGAGATGGCATCCCCCTCTCCACACCACACCAGCAGGAGGACGTTTGGTCAGGACAGATTTAACGTGCAACAGACCCCCTTTCACGAGGGTTCTTCGGTGGAATCAGGCCTCGAACCTGAAACCCTCCGGTTCCAAAGCCGAGACCTTGCCACCAGGCCATCGCGGCCATTTCATTCCGTTCAAATAATAGTTGCAATTCGGGTAATTTGGGTAATTTTTAAAATACATTAAATAAAAAACATTATTTATCTTGATATATATTTTATATACTTTCTGCTTATTATATTGTAAAAAAGGGGGAAATAAGGAGTTTTCATTTAAAAATTCGTTTTCGTAAAATACTTCTTGATGTAAACATCTTTTTAAAAAATTATATGTTTTTAAAAAGATAAATTTATATTCACTATTATTTTTCTCACTTTATTATTAAAGAAAAAACATATACTTTTAGTTTTTTCATGGTCACCATACATATTTCGACAAATCAATATGTGACAATAAATAAAAATAAGAGAAACATTATTTTTTAATTAAAGCAAATCATTGCAAACAAAATGTGAGACTTGGTTAACCAGAAACAAGTTTGTTTGTTTTTTGGTTAAATTTGTGTTTAATAATTCTGAAGTTGAGAAGTAATTTCCTTTTTATAATTAGTTTGAAGGATAAAAAATATTAAAGAATCCTTTTACGGAACATAAAAAAAAATTAATTATTAAAAACATGTGTTTAAAAGCATGTAATTGATAATTGTAGTCTTCAACTTCTGTTACATTTACAATTCATTCGGTTATATTCAATAATTAAGGCAAGTTTTCATTATTCTTATTCGAAATGTTCCCTAAAGCTTTTTATCTAAGAAATGTTTCTACTAATGCAAATTAAACTTTAGATGAAAGGCATTTTAATTAGTTTTGCCTAAAGATAAATCTTGTTCTGTTTTTCATTTACATTGTGTGACATAATTTAATTTAAAGCGTAAATAACTTCATTTCAACTATTCATTCCAAGTATTGTAGTAAGATATATTCTTCATAAATTATTACATTAAAAGTAAATACCCACTTTCCTTGCAAAATTTCTAGAGAATTTCTGTTTGGAAATTTCTGAGATAATTTAGTATTACTATGCAACTGAGTACTATGGTAATAACTAATTAGAATTTTTAATTAAAACAGTTAAAACTTCGGGGCTTCGAAATAATTAGAACATGTTTAATTATATATTTTACAAATACCAAAATACGAATAAAATGTAGTGGTATGGACTAGTATCACAAAATACAGTAAAGTGATGCAAAGGAATTTGATATTTGATTTGATTTCATTTGAAATGGTAAACAGGAGAATTCTCCTTTACCCATGACTTGTCCGTGAACTTTTAGAATTTCTTACAGGTTTTATGTTTACTTTCGTCATGTATTGAACAGAAAAGAGTATGCATATTGGAGGCTTCTTACATTTGAAAATTAAATTTCAGATTTCAAAATAAAAATAAAGTTTCAAAGTCTTTTTTTTTGTTGTTGTTGTTTGTTTATAGGACGTTCAATAATATAGTATCCTGCATTTGAAATGATAAACAACCGGAGAATTCTCCTTGTCCCATGACTTGTCCGTGAACCTATGGGATTTCGTGTAGGTTTTATGTTCATTATCGTCATATATTGATTAGAAATGAGTATGTTTATTGGATTTCTTACATTTGAAAGTTAAATTTCAGATTTCAAAATAAAAATAAAATGTCAGAGTCCTTTTTTTTGTTTGTTTACAGGATGTCCAATAATCTTGTATCTTGCATTTGAAATGATAAACAACAGGAGAATTCTGTTTGTCTCATGAAATGTCCATGAACCTACGAAATTTCATCCGGGTTTTTATGTTTGATTTCGTTATTTATTGAACAGAATTAGTAAGTGTTTTGAACCTCTTACCTTTGAAAGTTAATTTTCAAATTTCAAAATTAAAATAAATTACAAAGTCCTTCAATTTGTTTCTTTACGGGACGTTCATTAAAGTAAATATTTTGTAATTTTCATATTCCAAACAGGGACTACATCTACATGAATTGATTTTTTGGTTTTATATACAAATTTTATAACTTGTGAGAACCAAAATAGTATTCAAAAGTATAAATATGGCTTAAACATATCAACTGGAACAGAACCCGACGATAAGACGAAGAAAACCAGTATCTCTTACAGAGCTCATTAGTCGATTTTTTAAAAACAAATCCCAAGCTTTGGATATATTTTTAGAAGAAAAAAATCGTTTTCTGTAATATTTCAACACTATTTTATACGTACAATTTTTATGTCTTAAATTATAATTTATACTGTATTACGGCATCTTCTTTAAACAATAAAATTACATACTAGTCATGGCATGGTGATTTTATTATCTATACTTATATAAAGCTCAATGTGTGTGTGCCTGTGTGTGTGTGTGTTTTGGCACTCTAAAGGCCAGACCGTTCGACCTACAGCTACCAAATTTGGCACCTGCATACGTTGGAGATCGGGAATGTGCACCTGGGGTCGCTTTTTTTGAATTTTTAATTAGGATTTTAATTATTAATTAAAAACTAACTTTCCCGCTAAAAAATCTTTTCATTTCCCCACCGCCAAATGAGTAAGGCTTCAGTATTTTTTCCCACTCTAAAGAGGATAGGCTTAAGAAATTTTTGGCCGCTTATTTCATACGATTCTGTTTATTTTCTTAGTGTTTGATGTATTTAAAATTAAACATTGTTAATTAATCGATCTTTCAGATTCATTCTGAAGTACTTTTGAATTAAAATAAAACCTAATAAAGGAAATTAAAAATTTCTAAGCTGCATAGCGTTACCCCAACTGGAGTAGAAAATTCACGCATTTGCATTACCATAAATGGCGTTGAAAATTCACGCATGTGCATTACGTTCTGATTGTTGACAACTATTTTCAACGGATACGGATTTGGTTTTCAAGGCTTAGTATGTTTTCGACAGATTATTTTAAACGATTCTGTTTATTTTTTTTAGTGTTTGATGCATTTAAAACTAAGCATTGTTAATTAATCGATCTGTTCATGATGAATCTGAGAAAATTTTGTTGTATTCTTGAATATTATATAAATTAAGAAAAATATTCTTTGGTGCCAATAAGGTTTAAATACTCAGCAACTCTGTTTTCAGTACTCATGTTTAAAAAAAATGCTTCGTTTCAGTAAAAAAAAATATTATTTAATTTATTGCAGTTTAATCATTTCCACTTTAATTTAA
This sequence comes from Argiope aurantia, assembly GCA_026543865.1. NCBI lineage: Eukaryota > Metazoa > Arthropoda > Arachnida > Araneae > Araneidae > Argiope > Argiope aurantia. The sequence continues at coordinate 106,399 of JAPMOR010072813.1, forward strand.
AGCATAAATTCTACGTGAGCTAACAGAAAATTAGAGAGATACATATTACGTTATGGCTGAAGGTCTTTCTAATATTATGAGTGAATTATATGACTATTAAAATTTGAAGTTTTAAAATGTTTTAATGAAGCAACAATTAAAATGGGAGTTCCATAAAATATTTAATTATTAAAATTTTAACGTGCATTAAGATTGGCGAACCGACTAGTCTTTAATAAAGCAAAAAAATGTCTCTGCATTCTTTTTTATTATTTATAGATGTTCTGTGTTACATTAACTACTATACATTACTAAATACATTATAAATGCATACATACAATAATACAAAAGGGTATTACGAATACAACAGTTACCTAATATTACCAAACCCATTCATTTTGATGATTTATTTTTTCTATTAATATTTCTAGATATTCTCTACAGTCTCTACCGTGATATGAAAAAAGAAAATGGATTATGTTAAAGAATTTTAAAATATTCGCTGGAAAATCAAAAAAAATAAAGAATGTAAATTATAATACAGTAGCTACAAAAAATTCCTCAAATTTCATTCATGAAATTAAGAAACATTTTAATGTTTCTTTCTTTAGACTTATTTTTGCATGATGTTAAACATTCAGGCCACTTTGGAAATTTAAAATAAGAAACCATGTCATTTTTTCAAATGCTATCAGAGTTCATTCCCATCTGCACTTTTGAAAAGAGAATAAAATAATTTGATTTACGTTCGAAATGGCTAATGCAAAGCATTTCATCTTTTAAATCTATTTTATGTTGATAAGTCATCTGTGTAGAACTACTATTTTTTTATTTTCTTCTAAAGAATTTTAATCTTATTATTTCTAAGTAGATATATCCTTTTATATAGTAACAGAATCTTCGAAAATATTGAAATCTTCACCTCAAAATTTTTTTCATGTTCAGAAAGTATAATAATTACGAAAAAAATGTATGCATTAAATTTGAATTAACTTTTACATTGTAAACCTCGGATTTGGTGTAAAAAAAAAATTCGAACAGAATAGTTCGAATTTTTTTTTTTTTGACATTTTCTGTATTTGTCGCTAAATGTCTCTGTCTGTATGTACTATCATAATTACTTAAAATGCAAAAATTAAGTGAAAAAAGCTACGCATGTAATTCCCAAAAACCCTGTATCTGGATCACGCCTTTCATTAAATCTGCCGAGGGAAATATGTGCTATTCCAAAAAGAAAATCTAACTTTCTTCAAAATTCAAAGTTAAATACAAATACCGCCATTTTTACAAAATTGCACAGAATTAATGTAGTATAAGTTTTGAATTATTTCATTTACTTCCTAGTGATATTTAAAAACGAATCTGAAAGATAAAATATTCAAAAATGGAATTTTTTTGGAATTGGAGAATTTTGACTTATAGAGATTGATATAAATCTTGAGATTTTGTTATTTTACAATAAGAATATTTACTTTTTACAAACTTTGCATAAAATAATATAAAGTGGAAGAGCTTTGTGTTTCTAGAATTCTTCTGGAGATATTTTATACTATTGAGGCTTTTATGCTCTTAATTTAAAAATTTTGTAAAATGTAATGTATCATATATTTGATATTTAAAAGAATTGAGTAGGAAATATTCTCCTATAAATATACAATATCAACTTTATATCTGAAACAGCATTCTGTCGATTTTTCTATGAATTGAATGTCTGTTGAAACAAAAATGAAATTATTATATTCAAACATTCTTAGCATAAATGATGAATCATAATTTTATGTAAACATAAGTGACCATGAAATTCCTTTTATCATTCTACGAAAAATATTTTATATAAATTTCATTACCAGAAATCGTAAAATTAAATTCCAAACTCTTTGTGTCCCATTGCAATATAGACATCTAAAGAGCGCTAGTAACACAAACTGACTTAAATTTTCTTACTTTATTATAATTTCCTGTTGTCAATACAATATTCTAAATTACAGTTGTGTTCGATAGTTACCATTCTGTAATATATGTTAGACAACATGAAAAATTAGTATTTGGATTTTCAACATTTGAATACGATAATTTCTGATACATTTCAATATTAAACGAAAAAATTAGTTTATAATATTTACTGAATTAAAGATCTTACACCAATAGCTTTATATTTATAATTAATTTTATCTACACCAAAAGGCAACTTTTCCGTACTATTACAAACTAAAAATCAAAAACCGAATTTTTACGTTCCACCCTAATGTTTATTGTCATTCTTCTACCTGTAATGTGAACAATCTATCTAATTAGCCAACTTCTTCTGAGCTGAAATAATAAGCTAAAATTCATTATTCATGATAGAATTCTATTAATATTCTTAAATTAGTGTATTTGCTGACATTTTTATTTACAATGCAGTATTGTAATAAAACACGAAAACAGTGTTTAATGGAACCTTTAAATGTTTAGACCGTCTTAAAAATATTTTTACTTTTTTAATTTAATGAAACTTATTAGATTTTTTTAATAAATATTTTTTAAGTAATATTCCAAATTATTTTGTTTAGGAAATGGGGGGGAAAACCTGAAAATGCTACTTTATAGTAATTTCTACGTTTTATCTTTTTTGCCATTTCGTTTTCCTCTTTTTGATAGAACCTATTAAAATAATTCTTCCTTTCTCCCCTAGAGATAGGTTCAAAAAGATCGAACATAAGAGATTATCAGAATTTTTCTCTATAGTATTATACTTTTCTTTGGCTTTTATGTATAAAGATAATTTTCAGAAAAAAAAAATTATGGTGACTTTTCTCTGTATGGAACAGATCTTATATTTTTCATGAAGAGGAATAAGTTACGTTTTTGGATTACTTCGTGTATACCTTTCAGGATCGGACATTTTTCTCGCGTATATTGTTCTCTAGAGATATCTGAAAGTAGATAGTTCGAAGTGGACCGTTGAAATATCATTCCGAGCGAAATCGTCTGCTCTTTTTCAAAAAAAATATATCGTTTTTTTTTTCTTTTTGTCTGTGAGGATTTTTTTAGTATTCGATTTAACTAAATGTGTGAGGGGCAAACTGAAAATATTTATTTAAAAAATTGCAAAATCGACTGAACAAAATAATTAGAAACAAAAAAGTTGTTGTGTACTTTTTTATTATTATTATTTGTCAATTATAATGAAACAGGCCATAAAATGAAAAATCTTTTACAGAGCTATGTTCATTAACTTATTACAAATGCCTATCAAAATTTCAGCAAAAGCACTATCAAAAGTACATGCAGTTATGTCTCTAAGCATCGAACTTAAGAATTTAAGAAAATAATTCGATATATAGAAATTTTAATATACAAGAATGAGTACTGGATTTTTTTCTATATTTTTTAACAGTGATAAATGTGTTTTTATTGATTTTATATATATAATCAATAAATTATTGCAATCAGAATCACTGAAGCTGAGATTTTTTATTTAATGTATTATCAATTTAATAGGAATTCGTAGTCACGCTTTGACTAAAACAGGCAAACATAATTTTTATGCTAAAATATTTGCTCGAAATATTGAAATTATATTTAATACAACAGAAGATTCTGGTCCGATAAAAGACAAATATTTCTGAAATAATCTTGATATATTGTTGATATATTGAGATTTTATTTATGCAGATTCCACGATTTATCAGAAGTGCAAATATTAAAGCAAAAAAAAAAACTGTTTTGAAAATAATTTTTATAGTATTGATAATTTAAGGCAACCAGCAATGATTTCAAACAAGTCTGTATTGTTTGTGTATAAATTTGTAATTCTTTAGAATCAACATTATTGTTATTTGAATTATAAAAGTATTATCTTTCTTTCGGCCTAATATCTTTCAATTTCGTTCTTAGAAGAAATATGTTTTTATAAAGTCAAGTCACTCTGGTGGGTTAGTCAAAGGAACAATTTTCTCATTTAAATCAAAAAGAAGAATCAGAGGTAATATATATATAAATTTTTGGTAAAGTATTAGAAAATTCAATTTAAAATATCATATAAGTTTAGCAGTTCAGTTAGAATGCTCAAAAATAATTTTTTTTCATGACTACATTTTCAAGAGAGAAAAAACAAAAAAATTAATCGTTTGCCATTTCTGAAGCAGAAGTATGAATATTAATAATTCATCATATCATCTCTTAAAATTTCAAAAAACGAAAAATAACATTAGAAGTATATAAAACTTCAAAAATTCTATAATAAATAAAAAATTTTAAAAAATGCAATCCATTAAATTATAGAACGCCATCAGCAAAAATGTATAACATAATAGATAATGAGGAAAAAGTTAATGAAAATTAATTTAAACTAAAATCTATGAAGTTCTAATGATTAAATCTTTTTCTTACTTCTAAACAGCAATCTTTTCATTACTTCTATAACAAGAAATTTAAAAAAAATTAATTCTTGCCTTTCTGTAATCTCTTTATTAATAACTTAAATGGATTAATTTGATAATACTTTTATGAAAAGAATATATGTATAATCGAATCATGTCAATTTCTTTGAGAGTTAGGATTCTTGAAAATTAAATTAATACCCCGAAGAAATTCTTTTAATTAAAAGTCAACATTCTGTCCATTAATTGGCTTACAATTTAGTGCAAAAAATTGCATAAGTGATTTTATAGAATAAAATGAAGTGGGTGAAAATCATTGATTAAAACAATATTTTGAAATCGTTTTATTTGTAAAGAATTCAAAAGATAAATAAGATCATTTAAACTAATTTTTTTTTTCGTTGGCTGCCAAGCCTTTCTCAAAATACAATTATGAATCAAATTCCTCTGGTTTTTTTTCTGTGATTTTGAATTATCCTATTTACATACAAAGGACAAGTAGACAGATTTTCCATCAAAGGATTTCCTCCAAAATTTGATAGAAATTTACAAATTTTATGTTCAGATCATGTCAGGGATTCGTTATTTTAGATCAGTGTGTTTTTGAATTCAGAGATAGACATAGCGAAAGAATTGTACTAAAAATGTAATTATCGAATTCATAGAGGTCTAAAATATGAAGATTCATCAAAATTTCATGACCAAATTTTCTGACACTTTTTTCATAATGTATTCTTGAAGAAAATATAAAAATGATTAAAGATAAATAATAATAATAATAACGTTTCATAAAAAAATGGATTTCCAAAAAAGATTTCACTTCCAATAACGAACTTTTGTTGGTTGCATAGACGAAACAATTTCATTTTCATTTTTTGTAAAATAGCATTCATTTGCCCTTCTGCTGATGATTTATATTCCATTGATGGTCATTTCATAACTGAGATAAATAATAATCTTTTCAATGAATAAAGAAAAATATTCTTATATGTCAAAGTTTTCCATCATCTGTTCAAGATTTCCTAAAAAAATGCGAGAATTCAGCAAATTCTATCAAAGAATATACTTATAAAAATTTTCATATTAAGAAATCATTAACGACAAATAATTTTTTTGTTGAGTGATAATTATTAATATTTTATTTTTTACCATAGCATTAAAAGGAAAATTTATAGACCCTTTTTTTTATTATTCTGGAGTCTTAAGGACATTTGGCAATTCATAAAATTGCTGCGTTTGGCAATCTTTATAAATAATTTCTAAAACCTTAAATTCTAGTTTTCAACAGAAATTCAAAGACTAAATTGATTATCTTTAAATAATTTTCTGAAACATTATGAAGAATACAGCAAGTAAAGAAAAGCTTATAAAGGAAATTTTTGTATCCTTTCATTAAGCATTTTATATTTTATGATTCAAAAACTAAATATTCATTTTGCATATACAGTGCCATAGCACTGTATATGCAAACAAAGGTGTATATGGAAACAAAGGTGTCCAAGATTTCTTCGATAAAAACAAAATTTAAAACTGACAAAATGTGAGTATTAAAATAATATTACCCACTTTTTTCTTATTCCTATTACTTGCAAAATTGATTTAAGCATTACCATTTCAACTGTCGATTAATACTGAAATTCCTTGATGAATGTGGGTTGTTTTATATTTCAGGCTGTATGGGCATGTTTAAGTTGCGGCGCATAGTTAAGATTCAAGCATCGTTAAGATTCAAGATTATTTTCTAAGCATCATTACTAAATAATGGGTGGAAATTTATTTTCTGAGATTTTTTCAAATTATTTGGGGCATTCTGTAATTTTTAGAGAAACTAGCAGACTTTAAAAAAGTTCGACTCTTAAAACTCTTTATGGTACCAGATTTTTGTCATTTTCAACATTTGAAAATTAAGTGCATTAGTTTATATAAGGATTAGTTTATAAAAATAATTTGTAAAACAATATTTTATATTAAAAATAGTTTTATGTTGGTTTGAACAGTTGATTTGATATGCAATAGCTCTAACCTTTGCCCTTAATATTTTTTGTCATAAGTTTTCCGAATTTTGAGACTGAACTATAAAAAAAAATTTAATGAAGTGTTTTTGGAAATTATATAAATATTTACTTTTTTTCATTTGTATAAATATGAAAACATTATCATCTAGAGCAATGATGAATGTATAGCTAGTTGATAAAAAATATGGAGATATTCTTTTAACTAAAATAAGACACTGCGGCTGGAAATTGACATTTAATACAAGAATATTTATTTAATTAATTTGTGCAGAATAATTTTGAAGTGGAAAATTCATTTATTTTCTATTATGAATTCAGAGTAGTCAACTATTGTGAGGATTCCTTTTTACTAGACATAAATCAAAAACAATTTATATTAATCAACTAAAAATAATTTATGTTAATAAATTAAAAATAATTCATTGTAAATTAATATTAAAATATGTTTAATGCAACTCTCAATACAAATTAATGTTTAAAAGGATACAAATAGTCCAGCCATTTATTCCTAACTGTCCGAATGTTTATCCATAGTTCAGTTTAGTTTTATTAACGTCTCATTTTAAAGCAACACTAGGGCTACTTTAGAACGGACCTCGTAATTTTTAACCGCGGTCAGATGATGAGGAAGGCACCTGAACCGGCACTCCCCTCTCCAAAATGATGAGTACGGCACCTGTACCGGCACGCCCCTTTCCAAGCCACATTAGCAGGAGGACTTTTGTCCCGGACGGATTCAACCTACACCAGACCCGCTTACACTATGGTTCATCGGTGCAATCGGGTCTCGAATCTGAAACCTTTCGGTGCCTAAGCAGAGACATTACCACCAGGCCATCGTGGCCATCTGTATCTTTCTATAATTATTTAACTATATTTATCTTTATTTTAGTTCTAATAACCTATTAAAGCCTTTTATCTCTGAAATAATCTGTTAGGAGAAATTAAATTGTATAAGACACACATTTTAATTAGTTCAATGACCGAAACAATATTTAATATCTTTAAATCAGGCTAATTAATAATCTTTAAATCAATAATTTTAACAGAGCTGGAACATCTGCAGTTTTCGCTCTAAGTATTGCAATAAGAAAACCTAAAATAGACTTATCATCAATTATTTCATTATTAGTTTCTTTTGTATGAAATAGAAAAAGGAAAAGTACTTTTATCATGAAAAAAAATTTTACTTAGAGATTTTTTTCCAATTCAAAGCTTTCATTTTCCTATAATTATGTCTGTAGATTTTACAGACATAATTATGAAAGGATATGAAAGGAGGTAAGAGAATAAAATACAACATGATTTTTTTTTTGCATAAAATTGGAGATTTTAGTCAAATTTTGGGAGAAAAGCCTTAAAGGAAATGATATCTGTCCAATTTTTCAAAAATTAAAAGAACTTGAGGAGAGAAATTTAACATGTGGTCACTACAAAATTGCAGCTCATGTGTCGTCCTCGTCATTTGACCGCGGTTCAAAATTACGAGGTCCGTCCCAAAATAGCCCTAGTGTTGCTTTACAACGAGACATTAATATAATTAAACTGATTTTTATATTTGCATTTACATACATTTTAATGCTATTTTACGTCTTTAGATGCTATTTTCTCAGATGTGAAATATGAAAGAATTTTCTTACGAAAAATTTCGAAAATTCAAATGTGAAGCATATTTTTTATTGAAATTTGATATAATAATTTCTCAATATCTTCTGCATCTCTTGAACTAGAAAATAAGTAATCTATTCATTTAAAAATTATTTTATAGTCTTTTTAGTGATTCACAATATTAAGAAAAAAAAAGAGAAAATTTCTTATTATTTATCAGTCGATTCCCAGAAATTCAACTCACTTTTTAGTTCAGAAACTAGATAATATATTCCCTTTCTTGTCCTTCTCTATTCCTTTTAAGCAAATCGTTTGAAAAACTCTAAGCTAGAAATGTTTTTATACAGTTTTAATAAAAAAATAGCCCTTTTTTTCTATTTTGAAAACACTTTTGCCTCTTTAATGGCATATTTTGATTTCAAAGATATTTTTTCAACCTTTTTCATTCAAATATTCAAAAATATAACTACTTTCAAAAGTTTTTTTATTATTATTATTCATTCCGAACACAATAGAACCTTACTCAAAAATGCAATTGCCTAAGTAAGCGAATCACTGTTTTGGGTTCAAAATTGTACTTTTTTATAAAATGGTGATCCAATCAGTAGAAAGGAAAGAATGATTAGAAAATCAGAATAATTGTAAAAATTTACTCTTTAACACGTTTAAACTCATTAGATCAGTTAATATGATATTTTTAAATCAGCTAAAATTTTATGAAGAGATAATAATTATTACTAACATACTTATTCTATTATTATGTTTATTTTATTTATTACTAGCCGCCTTTGGCGACTAGCCGGTTCGCCAATCTTAATGCACTTTAAAATTTTAATAATTAATTCTTTTATGGAACTCCCATTTTAATTGCTTCTTCAATAAAATATTTTAAAACTTCAAATTTTAATAGTCATATAATTCACTCCTAATATTATAAAGGCCTTCAGCCATAATGTAATATGTATCTCTCTAATTTTCTGTTAGCTCACGTAGAATTTATGCTTTAAATTGAAGTGGAAATGATTAAACTGCAATAAATATAATCATTTTTTTTTTTACTGAAATGTAGCCGTTTTTTTAAAATATGAGTACTGAAAACAGAGTAGATGAGTATTTAAATCTTATGGGCACTAAAGAATATTTTTCTTAATTTATATAATATCTCAAGAAGTTTTCAACAAAATTTTCTCAGATTCATCATGAACAGATCGATTAATTAACAATGTTTAGTTTTAAATGCATCAAACACTAAGAAAATAAACAGAATCGTTTGAAAAAATCTGTCGAAAACGTATTAAACCTTCAAAACCAAGTCCGTATTGTCGACAATCAGAACACAATGCGCATGCGTGAATTTTCAACGCCAATTATGGTAACGTAAATGCGTGAATTTTCTACTCCAATTGGGGTAACGCTATGCAGCTTAGAAATTTTTAATTTCCTTTATTAGGTTTTATTTTAATTCAAAAGTACTTCAGAACGAATCTGAAAGAACGATTAATTAACAATGTTTTATTTTAAATACATCAAACATTAAGAAAACAAACAGAATCCTTTGAAATAATCTGCCGAAAATTTCTTAAGCCTATCCTCTTTAGCGTTGGAAAAAAAACTGAAGCCTTACTTATTTGGTGGTGGGGAAATGAAAAGATTTTTTAGCAGGAAAGTTAGTTTTTAATTAATAATTAAAATTCTAATTAAAAATTTTAAAAAAGGGACCCCAGATGCATATTTTCGACCTCCAAGGTATGCATCTGCCAAATTTGGTAACTGTAAGTCGAACGGTCTGGCCTGTACAGCGCCAACACACACACACGTTGAGCTTTATATAAGTATAGATTTTATATCATAAATCATATTTGCTCGATTTAGATTTTCGTAAAATAGTTATTTTTTGAAATGATAAATTTTTAGAGGCGTATTTATTTTCAGGAAGAAAAGCGACAGGATGTTTAAGATTTAAATTTCCCTAATATTGAGCTCTTAATTCATGAGTTTTGTAGTATTATAAAACTATCCATTAGGAGATTATTCTCTATTATTCCAACCGATCGGAAGGAGAAAAAAATTTATTTCTTATCATATTTGTAATGTAATGGTTTAAATATGTGGAATATAGTTGAATCTACAGATCATAGTAGAATTATGACATAAAACTAGTTGGGAAGTTAGTGAACAGCTTTGGAAACATCTCACTTGTATCCATTACTTCCTCTCTGGTATTTCAAAGCAAAAGCGTATTACAATCTTTATGACGTGTTTGAGGATATTACTCCCGCCAAACTTAATTAAATAGTTCTTTAAGCCCACTGAAAGCCAGTGTGTATGTTGTTATGATCTCTTGAATGGATGTCTTTGTTAAAACATAAGCTGCTTTAAAAGCATATGTGCTGCCAATCTCTACTAATAACTCATCTCTCTCTCTCTCTCTCTCTCTCTCTCTCTCTATCTATCTATCTATCTATCTATCTCTATCTATCTATATATCTATCTATCTATCTCTCTATCTATATCTTTCACTCACTCTCTCTCTCTGTCTGTCTGTCTCTTTCTGCATGTGTGTGCGTGTTTATAAGGGTGAGGGTGAGTGCGAGCTTGCTATTTGAAAAATGTTGAATAATAAATTATATTTGCAGAAGAAATATTCCTCAGCAAACTAAAAACTCTTTAAAAATTAGAAATTGCACTTTTCAAAAAGGGAACTTTCTAGACTTCACAAGGACTTACAATACCCGACATTACCGCACTCATTTTTTTATTTTAAAAAATTATAATTTTCGGATGAAAATAAGTACAGATGATTAATAAAAGTATACTTTACACTTACATATATCACTTTGCATTATATAAATAAAAATTATCTGAATTCTTTCAATAATTTTTATGATATTAGTTCTGAATTTTGTTAATGCATCGTTAGACCAAATTTTCAGCCTTATATGTTAAATATTCTGAATGTACATATATACACGGACGTATATGAAAATGAGCTCTTTTAATATATATTTGGCAATAAATATTATATATTGTGTATCGTGAAAAATAGGCTAGCACAATACATAAAATGGAATATTGTGTTCGTATATATGAAATGCCTTTTACTATATTGACAATTCTATTGAAATTACTATTTTTTTAATGTAGGTTTGCCAAATGATGCCCAGAAAGGAAAAATGTACTAAGATAGGAAATAGAGAGCACACGTTAATGAAATGCATTTTACTAAATCCTTATGTTCATGTTGAATCTAAACATTAGTCATCTGAAGTCACAGAATGCCACTTTACTTTGGCATCTCCCAGATTGTGAGCATTTTTTAGTCTTATCAATAAACAATGGTGAAATTTTAAGTAAATATGCATACCGAATTAATAGTTTAAAAACTAGGAAAGCGAATGAGTTGATTGCCAGCGGTAGTTAAATTTAATAGAAATTAAATGAAATATCTGACCCTTCTGATATTTTTCTTTTCATAGTGTTACTCATATCTTTTAATTTTAATTCTCCTGTTATTTATGATGAGATTTCAGTTATTTATGTTTATTCTGCTAGCGTTTCGTTGAAATATTATACGAATAAAAAAACAGTCGAATATTCCGTAGTTAAAAGTGCTAAAAATTGAATGTTATAATTCTAGTAAAATTATTAAGCTAGAAGGCTCATCTCTCCACTCCAATTGGTTTTTCTTCCGATTTCAATCTGCAGTAATTTTCCATATTTCTTCTAATCATTCAAGTTGCATTCGAGAAACTCAACCTCAAACTCATTTTAAACCTACATTTGGAGTTCAAAATCAGATTCTAGAAATTATAAATCCTCTTTCGTGTTATTTTTCAAAGTTAGGTCATGATAACACAGCCAAAAATAGAAGAAAATTTCAAAATGATGTAGAATTTAAAGTTCTTCTATATTCAATATTTGAAATTTCTTCTTTTTTATTGATTACAATTTTCATTAGACTCATATTTAGTAGGTGCCGTCCAAGTTGTCTGATAGTGGTTAAAAATTACGAGGTCCATCCCAAAATAGCCCTAGTGTTACTTTGAAAAAGGATGTTAGTATAACCAAACTAATTGGCCGGGATGGCCTGTTTGGATGGGCGCTGGATTCGCATCCCTTTGATTGTGAGTTCAAACCCCGACGGCCGAAGACTCACCGAGTATGTGATGGCTGGTACACGTATAAATCTGTCATGGCCACATAGTCCTCCACTGGGGGGTATTGGATCAGTGGTGATCATTCTATGAGTCAGGTCTAAATTATGATCGGTGGTTGAGTGAATGAAATGTATGAATGAAGTCCACCCCGTAAAAAAGGGCTGTGACGCAGGAGTAGCTAAGTAGTTGTCTTGACCCAAAATGGCGCTACTGAAACAAGACGCTCTGTCGGCTTAAAATTGCTGACGTTTTCAGCTGGCTTGTCTATGACAAGTGCCATAAGAAACAGCACAATAAATTAAATTAAATTAAACTTCAGTTTTCACTAAATTAAAATGCAAGCGGCTTCTAAGTATCAAATGTTATGAGAAATTTAAATGAAAACATGTTTCATTACATTCACTTTTAAGAGAATTGGTTTCATTGTCCTGCATATGAAAATAATTTCAACTTAAAATTAATTTCAAACAGAAAACTGAGACAATTTTACAATCTTTTTTTATCCAATTCTTATACTCTTAAGCATACTTTGTCACAGCTGTTTGAATTGTTAGTGAATCGAACATTTATGAAAATAATTGTATCGCATCATAGGAGAGATAAAAGAAAATTCCCAAGAATAATATCCATAAATTTCAACGTTTTTTTTATTTCAATTTGATTAAGTTCGAATACTGAAACTTCATAAAATAAATAAAAACTCAAAAATAAATTGAAATGAAAGCAAACAAAAAATTTATCCCAAATTTGAAGAGCTTTTAGGTGTTGACTTAATTTGCCTAAATTGGAAAATCCGGTTATTAGTAAAACTTTTTATATTAGTTATATGTGCACCTTGAAAAGTATCGTGTGTAGCTAATTTAGGAACTTGAAGTCATGAAGTTATGTCACTGAATTCATGAATTTCTTAAACATTTTCAAAATGTCAATTAATTATACCATTATAATATCGATTAAATTAGAACTAATTTCCTAAATTTCAAGTACGTACGGCTCATGTCGTAGCTCGTGATTACAAACCTTCAAAATTCCAATAGTGCGGAAAAATCATGGTTTATTTTTTATTACATTGAGATTTAAAAAAAAAAGATATTCCTTCTTCATGGTCATATAAGAACTGAAGATTGCATTGGCGGTCTTAAACTTCTACGTGTTTCAGAGAGATGCAAGCCATTAAATCTTCAGAAGACTGATTCTTAAATGCTTTACCGCGTTCATAAGTTTACGAATCTGCACTATTGTTTTGGCTGTATCATCCTATAAAGAAAGACTTATTGATATTTTTAATGGATGCTTAATGCATAATTAGACAATAACCCACCCAAACATGGCGATAAACTACTTGGGTAACTGGAAACTGGCTGACTTTAAACAAATTTAGCGACAAAAATAAAGAATCCTGAAATTCCAAGAGCTATGGGATATCTCTATTAATGGTATGAATCTTGCTGAAAAGAATCCATGAAATCTTGCTAAAAAGAATCCATACTCTGATATGGAGACTACATAAGCGGAGAAAGACATGAGAGTATTGATTCTTTGTTTGGAGTGTTAATAACAGAACATTCTTACTCTGAGTTGCTTTCTAATTAGAGATTTACGATCCGTTATTAGTATCTAAATGTGATTAGTATCTAACCTTTTGTGTACGTCTCGACTGTATTTTTGCTATTTGTGCTTCATGGGTTTTGTTTTCCATAGAATAAAGCGTCGTTAACTGTTACAAAGTTTGTTAGATTTCTTACATCTCACATCTATCGAATGATTTCCGTTACAATATACTATATTACAGATCCATCTAGATATCAAATCATGTATCAAAATATCATGTTTCGGTACTTTCATATCCAGGCTATTTCCTTTATTTAGGCCTATGTTTTATACGAATGAAGAATTTTCATAACAAGAAACAATTCTCAAATATTAAGAAGTGTGGAAATTCTCAAATTCCAAAGACAACGTTACAAAAGGAAACAAGCCATCCTTATTTACATTTTTGTATGAAAGATAGTAAAATTGCATTGTTGCATTGGACAGTTATTTTGAATGAAACAATAAATGAACGTATTACAAACTTATTCTTCTCTTTTAATAATAAGTATATTATAGTTTTATAATATACTTACAGTAATATAATTTATCTTGGGTAGTAAAATTACATGAACTTCATGACATAAAATATAAAAATATTACTGCATTTGTTTCATTAATGTTTGTTTTAGTTTTTGATTCGGTTTTTGTTTTGTTTTTCAACATGAAAAATCCTTTTTCATTTGGTCTAATAGTACACTCATATTTATTTAGTTCTAACAGTTAGGCAACATAATTGATGGTTTATCGATTTTATCAGCATGTTGATTATATTTGGAAAGGAAACTCCGAACTAAAATATTGTTCTTTTTTCTTTTTGAATTTCTAATACATTTTTATTCAATAAAAAATTAAAATCGAATAATTCTCTTAATTTTAATCCTTGTGTGAACAAAACTATACTGAATAAAATTGATTTATTCAATACTAACATTTTAAGAAATTAATCAAAAATGCAAGCATTATGAAATTTCAATTAAAAAATTATTTTTGAATCAAACTAAAGAAACTAAAAAAAAAATGTTTTTTTAAAAAGATGCATATGTATTCAGAGAGCGCTAATGCTGCTACTACTAAAACACAGATGAACTTAACCAAATTAGTAAAACTATTGCGTTTATATAAGCAAACAGAATCAAATAAAAGCAAAAGAAATGATGAATATGGCCTGAAGACTTTCTCAAGGGTCACCCTCAGGCAATATTAGTAAAAATATCAAGTTAATATAAACAAAAAGAATTTAAAAAAAGGAAAAGAAATTAAGACTTTCTCAAGTATCAATAAAAATATTACGTTTTATATTTTTATTACGTTTTATTTACGTTTTTATAAAAATATTACATTATAAATTTTGAACGTAAGTCAGACCCCTCAAAGAAAAAATCCCTTGTTTGAATCCCTGCCTGAGGGTGACATTTTAGAAAGTCTTCATGCCAGATTCATCATTTCTTATCCTTTTCTTTTATTCTTTTTGTTTATATTAATGTAATATTTTTACTCATTTGGCTAACATTTAAGTATATGTTATTATTCCGTACAAAAATTGTCTTCTGAAACTAAGAAAAATTCAGTAAAGTTGTAAAGTTGTTCCATTAAAAAAGAATTTATTTCGGTCATCAAAAAGGAATTTATTCCAAAATTATCTTCAAATATCATAATTAGATCTATTACAAAATCAGAATGTATTTCATTGATGGGTCAAATGCTGATATTTCTAATAAATGAAAATTAATAGATAAATATATTCGATTTCCTTCATTTAAATTATATTTTCGCAGAAAAGGAAAATCAAAATTTTAGTTTTCAGTAATCTCTTTAACTACTTTAAAAGTTTCGATGTTTTTGGAATGAAAGAAAATAATTTACCTTTCCTCGTTTCGATATCTGGTTTAAATTTTCACTTAGAACTCTTTTGCTTAACCTTAGTTTTTTAATTTTCTTTCAAATTCAGTCCATTTATTAAGGGAATCTTAATGTATTAAGGTGTTGAACACTCTAAGCCTGATTGATCACATTTCTATTTTGTTAAAGAAAAGAAGTGAAATACACAAATCCAGATTGATAGAAGGTTGTGCTGTTTAAAAGCAAATTTAGGATTCAATCTTCCGTCAGCTGCAGCGATTTAATAAGTTTAAGGTTATTTAAAGCTTGTAATTAATAAAATCTGAACTTAACTACCTTGTAATATTAACTCTCTGATTGATGAATCTAATTTGTCTTGAAAATAATTAATTCTGCATGTTACAAATTAAACTTTTCAATGCAAGCAATTTTCCATGTCTATTTATTAAAGTGAATGGATTGAATAATGAATCAATCGTTTCATCGCAAACGATTTTTCAGTTTTAATTATCAAAGTAAACGAAATGAATAATGATTCAATCTTTTCATCGCAAACGATTTTTCAGATTTAATTATGAAAGTAAAGTAATAGAATCGAATAATAAATCAAACTTTTCAGTTCAAATAATTTTTCACTTTTATTTGTTGAAATACTTAAGTATATTGAATACTTGAAACTATCAGGCTTTAATAAGGTGATGATGGCTCTATTTTTGTTTTGTTATTGCACTAACTGAGTACAAAATGAAATTATTTGGAAATGTGCGTGAGCTGATTGAATCGTTTCTAAATTCCATTTGTCTTTTTTTTTTTTTTTTTTTTTTTTTTGCCATTGAGAATACAGTTTACGTAATCCAGTTTTTCAAAGTTAAAAAATATTTATTTTAAGAATCTGTTTTTTTTTAAATAAAAACTCCTAAATGCAGCAAAATTTAAATGATTTCAACGCCAGGATAATTTATGTTCGAGTAGATTATGTTTTATAAACACGTCAAAAGTATTAATAAAAAAGTATTGATACATTAGAAATTCTATATATAATTGCGATAATAACGCATTAAAAATTCAAAAAATGCTTGTTCTGCAAAGAAATTGAGAATTTTAAGAACATAGCAAGCTATCTGCAAAATTCAGAGAAGAAATTATTAAGATTAGATTAATATTAATATTTTTAATAAAATTTGCAGAAAAACCAATACATTGATGGTTGATATTAATTTTTTTTTTTACTTAACAAAATTAAGTCCCATAAGAATACCCAGCAGGTTCAGATGGTGGTAAAAAAATTAGAAATTTTCAAAATGATTATTATAGGCATAAGAAGTAATATTTAAAAGAAGTAATAAAATGAAAAATAAAGGGTTTTTTTTTTTTTCGAAATTGGAATTTTCGCATTTATAATATTTTTTACTTCCTCACATACGTAATATAGAGAAAGTATTGTAATTGTCAAAAAATTCGAAGAACTTTTGACAAATCTATATGTTTTAGATCTCAAAGACAGTTTGAGCTAGAGGAATGAAATTTTGTTGTTAGTCTTTATACCAAATTTGTACATTTCTGTCAAATTTTGAACAGAATGTGTTCAGATGAAGTCTGTCTATCCTAATTTCGAATATAAGTTAATACGATCAATACAAAACGTAGAAAGCTACATGGATAAAATTCGAAATAATATCTAACGCAGAGGCATTTATCAAATTTTGAGTCAAATATAAAAGGGGTTGACTGTCTATCTTTCTGTACTTTCAGAAACGCGCAAAGGAGATAATTCAAAAACGCAATGACTTAAATATGTCAAATTTGGAATGGAATTCTGTGGCTACAAGTGCAGCTTGTGTCAAATTTTTGTTTCAATTGGTTGAGAAAAAGTTGTCTAAAGCACAAATTCAATTTTTTAATACTATAAATCCATGACAAAGATTGGCAAAAAACTAGATATGGAATTACACGAGAGATTCCGAAAAAATGTTAAATCCATGCCAAAAGTTATTATTTCATAGCTATTGGATGCCAATACGTGCAAGGCATTCTCTGGCATGACAAAAACATTAGACTGTGTGTGAAAAAGTTTTGGGAAGATTAATCTAGAATGTTAACTCATAAAGAAAGTTTAATACTTTTTCTTTTTAATTACATTGTGGCTTAATTTCTATATTTTATTGTTTTCAGAGTCTTAAGCTTGTTGCTTTAAGCCTTATATTTATAAATTAAAAAATCTGTACTTTTACATTTTTCATTCTTATTGTTCTCAACCTTTTAATTTCTAAAGTTTATCATAATTCCTCTTTGTATTTAATTTGGAATTTTGCTAATTAATATTCAATCAAAGCTAAATAGTTAAGCAATTAAATGATAATGGAGAAAAATGCTGTATTTTTTTAGAAGTGCAAAATAGTACCGAATATCAGCAGCTCATCGAATGCAGTGGGGGGGGGGGGAATCGGTTACAAAATCCCTTTCTTTCAAGAATGATATACGAAAATATGCAAGGGAAGAATTTGAAAAGAAAACATGAAATTCTAACAGAAGAAAATAAACACCATCATAGGCAAATACTTATCATGCCTTTTCAGACAGAAGTTGATATATTAAACATTTTCACATTTTTCCTTAGATTTTCTAAGATGGTTTTTGTTTTAAAAAAAATGTCGAGTAACAACTATTCTTTAGATAAAGTAAGCCGATATAGGGAAAAGTTCCATGCAAATTATCGAAAAGAAGGACAAATTCTCAGATTAACACACCATTCAGATCACAAATCATTGATGGCAGGAAATCATTAAGTTGATGAAGGTTATTTCATGTGTGAACGAATCCAGATGTCAGAATCTCTGGAATTAATGTTTCTGTATCCGAAACTGAGATAGGATACCATTAATAAATCCAGTTCGTGATGATCTGTAAAGTTGGATTCGTGTCTTTGAATGCTATATTCGAAAAATTCGATCAATTTCATTTACAAAAAATCCGTATCATTACGTAAACATTCGATTGAATATTAAATTACAATTAACTGTTTAATAAGAAAAAAACAATTTTAGATACCTTAAAGACTTACCACAGCAATATATATATATGTGTGTGTGTGTGTATGTGTGTGTGTGTGTGTATGTATGTATGTATATGTAGAGAGAAAGAAAGAAAGAAAGAAAGAAAGAAAGAGAGAGAGAGGGAGGGAGAAAGAAAGAAAGTACTATTCTATTATTTCAACTACTAACTAACTATCGGCAAATGTTATTATTCAACTGTTAATTTCTACAAATCTAACAATTATTATACTAACTTATATATACTATACTTATTATAAACTAACAACTATTGTTTCTAAAAAATTAGGCTGTTTCTTCCCTGGCTTCTAAAAATATTTTTCCGTAAAGCTAATTTTTACATTATCTCAATTTTTAAAGAAATATCTTTTTAATTACATAATTAATTGTTATTTATTTTTTTTCTGAGATGTGACAATTTCTAAAAATAATTTTTACTTGATTTCCTACAATACATTTCATCATGGCGATGAAATTCAAAGTATTTTCTTTGTTCAAGCATTTAATATCATACTTTTCTTCAATCTCTGATTGTTATGGAAGAAAAATTATGTTAATTATATGCACTATTTACATGAAGAACCAGGGGATTAAGTTACATTACCACAAATGGCAGCATACAATTAGAAATAAATTATAAAGAAATTTAAATTTTTAACATTGATATGATATTATAGACTTGATTCCATGAGGAATTGATTCCATGTATTCAATAAACAGAATAGATGTAAAGATATTAAAACAACATGGCTTTAAAATCTATCACATGACACTGATGTGACAGTTTTAGGTTAATTTTTTTTAAGAAAATCAAGTAATGTGTAAGAGATTAATTAAATAAAATCCAGGCTAGTTATAAACCCAGTAGTCATCCAGCGAGACTAATAAAAAACAATAAATACCTTTTTGCATATTTGAAAACCATACATAATGCCACATCAAAAAAAATATTAAAAAATTAAGTAATGAAATTTCTACGAAATAAATAACATAACTTCTTAATTCAAAAACTATTAAATGCAAACTTCTGATCAATCTCTACAGGATGTTGCACGATTACTTCTGTTTCTTTATTTTAAGAAGTTATAGACTAATAACTGAACTTATAGATTAATAGTTGTAAGCCGAAAAGACAGTCGGATGAATGAAAATAAAGAAACAGTAGAATCATTCGCAACCTCGTGTATATATTGATCAGAAGATTCTAAAAGCTACTCGTGCATTGAGATTCCCGCTTTTAACACCTGTAAACTAACTCATTTGAGGAAAAAAACAATTGTAGGGTCCCAGCGCCATCTATTGAGTGATCTAATATGCAAGGAAAGTTCTATTTTTATTTTAGGTAAAGGGTTAATCCCAAACCATACCTTGTTTAATTAAAAAGTTGACATTACACTAATTTTTAGGAAATTCATTTTTAATTAAATTTTTAATGATGTTATTTGATGCTTCAATATAGGAATTTTTATTATTACATACCTTTTTAATCCTATTCAATTGTGAGAAAATTAGATTTTTGAAAATTTTAGATTTTAGATTGGAATGATAATTACAAAGTTTTGTTATTTTAAAGTTGAATTCATCCCTTTTATCGTATATACCAATTATTGCTTTATCATTAGCAATTTCGATTTTTAAATCCAGAAAGGTAGTTCTCAAGTTGATTTTTTTTTCTGTTAGAATTAACAATATTAGTATCGTCTAAGTTTATCAAAAGAAGGTCATCAATATACCTCCTCCCATTTTTTAAATTACATTTAACTATTTTTTTTCTCATAGAAATGTAGGAAAATATTAGCTAAAGCACTTAAGAAAGCTGCTCCCATTGTAATGCCCTTAACTTGTTTATAAAAATTAATTCCATTAAAAACGTAATTTTCACTAATATTAAAATTACATAACTCTAGCCAGTTATTTTTAGGAATAACATTTTCATTTAAATATTCGTCAAATATAAAAGTACAGACCTTTATTAATTTTTCATGTGGTAGATTGGTGTATAAATTTTCGAAATCATTAAGTATTAAGTTTATTAATGTTTTTATCTTTAAGAAAATCCAGTACTTCTTTGTTACTAGAAATTATAAAGTTGTCTTCATCTTTGATTTTACATATTACTTAACGTAATTTTTCATTAATAATGTAATTTCAAATATGAATTCATTAATTAAATGTAATTAATTTTAATACTTTAAATTAAAGTCGCCAAGTCTGTCCGGAATGGAAACTTATAGTAGATGACACTTCATGTTAATAAAGTTTTTTCAATTCCTACTATTAGTTCACACTCTCCATATATATATATATATATATATATATATATATATATATACATTTCCGCTAAAAAGTAACGAAAATAGAATTTTTTTTTGTTGACCTAAGTAGGAATTGACTTAAAAAGTTTTTTTATATACATTACTTGTTTCTGTTTAACTTGATTCTCAACATAATATATATTTTTCCTTTAACATATTGTTTGCCCGTTTACCGCATGTAATATATGCATCCTTGTATAACTGAGAGATCTCTGTATTTTCTGTTTGACATCGGAAACTGTATAGGGAAAAAAGGAATACCAGTCTTCCATAAATATAAATATAGCATATCCTTCATACTTTGATTATAATCTTAGATAATAAGAAACCATTTTTATAATAAGTATGTGTCGACCACTCAAAATAAATAGTCTCATATCATTATTGTTAATTAAATTATGCCCATCATTCAAAGAAATGAACGATGCAATAAACTGGAAAATCTCTCCACAATGAGTCCTATTTTGTCATTCGAGTCAAGTGACATTATAATGCAATTAGTCCCCATACCCTGGAATATCATTATTTATTTCGATTAAATTAGTCACAAACTCACCTTCTGTTTGAATAAATATGCACAAAAGATGTTGTGTCTTGGATTTTTCGTCGTGCAAATCAGTTCTGTCATTCGAGTGTCGCTAGTAGACGCAATTATCCTGCATTTGATTGGATTGTAGCATATTAAGATTCTGATAAGTTTGGAAATCGTTACGCGCTTTTGCGTGATTGGGAATGAGCGGTTTATAAGAGTAATATTATTAAGAGACCGACTTTTATCTACATCAGTACGTTCCCAAATAATGTTCCTTAATTCATTTTAAGCAAAGTAACGAAAATCGTAGTCAAATATAAGATGTGAAGTAAGCTTTTCGTGCAGTAAACAAATCTGCTTTGTTCCTTTTTTTTTAATGAAATTCATTTCTGTAAGTGATTAAGTATAAAAATTAAACAATTAAATCATCTAATTTCATTTTTTAAACATTTGGATTTATAAAATGAATTCTGATGGAAATATTTTTGCATGATCTCAGCTTTTGCATCATTTTCCTCTGAATTATTATGAAGTTTTCGGACTAAACATTTCAAGGAAATTCTTTTAATATCTTATAATTAATCCATGCAGGGGATTTGCAAAATACGTTGTTGTTGTTGTTTATAATGGCACTTGTCAGTGATTTTAAGCCAAGCGTGAGTCTCTTGTTTTTCAGTATCGCCATCTAGGACTAAGAGTGCGACTTAGCTACATACACGTCACAACCCTTTTTACGGGGTGGACTACATTCATGCATTTCATTCACTCGTCCACAGATCATAATTTAGACCTGAATCAGAGAAAGATCCTCCTGATCCAGTACCACCAGTGGTATTACTCTCGATATGGAAGACTTTGTGACCACGACAGATTTATACATGAGCCAGTCACCACACACACGAGGAGTCTTCGGCCGGCAGGGTTCGAATTCGCAACCCAAAGGACGCGAATGCAACGCCCTACCAACCAGGTTATCCAGGCCCTATATTTCGTAACTATTGTTCGTCAATGGCATTCAAGGCATTTGACGTCACACAGTTCACAATTTCATCTATAGGGGGGAGGAGGAATAAGACCTTTGCTGCAGAATGTGTAAGAAAATTTCTGGAAGTCCACTTCTGCTAGTTAGAAACGTGGTTTTCATATAAGTATCTAGGATTAATCAATTATTGTTTGAGAATTTTAAAATTATATTGGTTGAGAATATCGAGTTATTTTTTTCTATTGCACGAAATATGAAGTCTATCAGGAATTCAATCTCGAGATTTTGAGAGCTCTCGGCCTTATAATAAGTTTTGAGACTGGAATCTTATTACTTCTTATCTATTTCTCCCTGTGTGTATGAATACAATCTCTGAACGTAGAAAACTTACTGAAAAGATTTAAATTTAATTAAAATTAATATTTATCTCCATTTACTGCAGTTACATGCATAAAAATAATTGTTTTTAATTTAATATCATTAGGAAACGGCATAATGTTTATTTGGAAAGACAAATAAGTTTGCAATTAATTACTGCTTAGTTATGAAACTCATTAACTTTTCTTTAATTAATAGCAGGACCAAACAATTTATTAGAAGAATTTCGTTCATAATTGGGAGGTTTCTAGAAATTAATTAAATTTTGGAACTAAAAGAATAAACTCAAATCTTAAGAAATTTCAATTCAATATTTTCCACATGTGGTTCTGCATTTATTGACAATCATCAAATATTTTATGCAGATGCAAAGAATATTTCAGTACTTTTGTTATGTGCTTGTGAAAAAGAAAACAATGGGAGTTCATCAAAGAATCTCGTTTTCGACCTAATTAAAAAATTCGAAATACAGAAGTTATTTTAATGAAACTGGAACAGTGTAACCTTTTTAAAATAAAGAGCATAAAGAAACAAGATTACGTTCCACGACTTAAACGAATAAAAGTCATTAAATGTGCCGTTTTAAATACTTGATGGAAATTATATGTTATTATTTTATTTTAAGTTACCAAACTCAAATTGTATTTCTAATTAATTTTAAGGTTCGACTTTTATGCACGTCAAACCAAATCTTCATGTAATTTTTTATCTAATAAAAATGAAATCTTATTCTCTTTTTTATTATTTTTTGCAAAATTTGCTATACTGTCATTTGTATTGTGTTCGACGCCGATTTGGATCATCGTTTTACTATTAAAAAAAGGAACTTGAGAGGCTTTAAAAAATAAAATCCGCAATTAATTAGTTAATGTATTATTGAAAAATTAAGAATTTTTCACAAAAATATTTTTAGTTTTATTTAGGACTGAAAACGATAAAGTATCTAAAACTGAACTCATTCTTGTGTTTATCTTTCGCGTAGACAACGTCTTGCCACAAAAATAAGAACAAATTCCAGCACAGCTTTTGTTAATTTATTACTTAGATAAAAGGAATTTTATTTTATTTTTAATCTTTTCATTTGTGTGTCTGAGACAAAAATATTGAGATACATCACATGATTGAATCATTAAAAACTGTACAGTATTTTTAACATTTTTTTATCATTTTACTCATTTATAAACCATATTCTATCTGAAAATTCATATCATTTATATTCTCAGTTAAATATATTTTGTTTATTAATGTTTTTTTTCGGAATCGTTAATTCGAATGTATTGCCCTATTTCCTGACTTTCAAATACTTCCAATAAAAATCCTTTTGTGTTTTAAGTTTCGTCGTAAATCTGAAATGGTTGCTTATGAATTAAGGACAATTTGTCTTTCAACATTTGAATTTATAATTCAAAACAGATCCAACATTTTGATTACAAGACCACATATCAATTCTCTTTTGATGAATCCGTTGAATTTTTGAGTATCTTATCCATTTACATACAGAAGGAGACGGTTTACACTTTTACAGTTTTTTTTTCAACATGCGGTTTAGATCTAATTGGTGCAGATTTCATGCTAGAGGTGATTTTCTGGCTCGTTCTATATTTCGTTTATTACATCTGCATATACTAAAATAAACGGACCAATAAATAGCCATTTCTCAAACGAATTTGGTTTAAAATTTTAATCTGACATTCTATATTATTAATAAAACAAAGTACCGAATTACATTTATCTAATTCTTCTCAAATTTGAGTTTCTGTATTTATGGTTTTATAACCGATAGACTTTTTCCATATAGTTTTGTTTAAAATTTCAAATTTTGCTGTAAAATAATACAAACCAAAATATACTTTTCCTGAAAAAAATTATATATAATGTACAGACAAGACTCTCTCTTTTTTTCCCAGAAAATTTAAACCATGATGATTCATCAAAACCTTATAATCCAATTTTTTAAAGATTAGAAAATTTTCCTTTCTGAATTCTGAAGTATAAATCAGATTTTAAAAAATGTTTTATAATTTTTGCCCAACAATTGTTAACAGTTTTTTTGTTTCTTACAAAACACGGCATTATTGTTTACTTTTGTTTCAGCACTTGAGTTGTTAACTTTTTTTTGATGTATTACTCGGTATATTGATGCACGTATGTTTGTCTTAGCTCATGTTCAACAACTGATCTACTTTTATGCAATTTTCTTTTTTTTCCTGTCATGGATATCGCTTTATCTCAATAATCAATGCCAAAATGCTCTCACAATAACAAGATGGCTCTGCATTAATCACTGGAGATATGAGTCTCAATGCCAAGATGGCTCTCCATTAATCACTGGAGATGTGAGTCACAATTCCAAGATGGCTCTCCATTAATCACTGGAGATGTGAGTCAATGCCAAGATGGCTCTCCATTAATCACGGGAGATGTGAGTCACAATGCCAAGATGGCTCTCCATTAATCACTGGAGATGTGAGTCACAATGCCAAGATGGCTCTCCATTAATCACTGGAGATGTGAGTCTCAATGCCAAGATGGCTCTCCATTAATCACTGGAGATGTGAGTCACAATAACAAGATGGCTCTCCATTAATCACTGGAGATATGAGTCTCAATGCCAAGATGGCTCTCCATTAATCACTGGAGATGTGAGTCACAATGCCAAGATGACTCACATTATTCACTGGAGTTTGTCTGGAGATTTATCTTCCAAACAAACATTATTATTCTGATAAAATAAACGGGATATTTGTATACAATAATTAAAGCTGCATTCAATATTATTTAAGATTAATATATAGTTTTCTTATTTTAGAAGAATGAAATGTGCTTAACTATTTTAAAACAAAATTTATTATTTTTGATAAGTTGGTTTTCGAAGAATTTCACATTTCAGTAGTGACATTCTAAATTCTTACATGTAGCAAAACAAATTAAATATATTTAAAAACTGTCTTTCTATTTTTGTTTTTTGAAAAACCTTGAAATTTGATTTTTTAATTATGAAAATGTTTGTTGGAATCACTAATAAATAAATAAATTATAATTTAATATAAATGAGTAATGTAAATGAGTAAATGAAATAAATTTTAGTTAGAAATACATTCAAATCAATTCTTTTATCACTCAACATGAAAAAAATAATTTCTTTTTACAGCAAAAATATATTAATTCAGATCTATTGGGACAACAATCTTTAAAAAGAAGTGATAAATCCAAAAATTCTGGTAGAAAAAAACTTTGTAAAAATGAATACCGAAAGACAAACGACACTTTGAAAGCTGAAAAGAGCAGTAAAAATTACCTTTGTTGTGTTATAAATTATAAAAATAACGCATAAGTAATACATTATAAAAATAAATAATTTTATTGAATTAAATCTAAAAAACATCGAAGCAAATGGGGTTGAAAACCAAACACTAAAAAAACGATATTTTTTTTTAATTGAAATATGCATTAAAAGATTATATTTATTGTGTAAAAAAATTATTTAAAAAAGGAAAATGCTTAAGCAAATTCGATCAGAAATATTCAACTATATGTTTCTAATAAATACGTATAATGTAAAAACACATATTTCTTTAACAGTTGCGTGCAGATGAGAGAGAAGACACTTTAAAATTTTAGACTTCGCTTTTATTCCATCCCGGAAGGCATAATTTGCATAATTTATGTACACGAAAGAAGTGACGCGGTACGTCAATCTACAGCACGACGCAAGAGCGAAAAGAGCGAGAGAGACAGAAATATTTTTTCCCCGATGATTACATACTATGAGATTCTGATAGTGTGTTTTTTTACACTTATCGATTTAGTTAAGGGAATTTAGGTATCTTTTAAAAGAATTTGTTTAGACTGGCAGATTTTTATTCCTCCACTCGGAGCGTGAAAACTGCTGATTTAAGCCTTTTCTAGAGTTCGTATAGCATTAATTAAATAAGAAAAGGTCTAATTGGTTCATAAATAAGAGAACATTTTAGAACTAAATTAAGATTGTTTAAATTATGATAAAAATTGGAAACTAGTTAGGATTTAAATTATATTTAGAGATATCATTACATACATATAAAATACACTTAATAATTTCTCAAGAGCATAGGCTACGCGTAGTTCTCACGCATTTTTAACGCAAATTTCCATAAGGCACTTTTCGTTTTTGACAATAATAGCTGTTGTAATATTGCCCTAAAAGAAAAAAAAGTCCTTATAGAAGATCTTATTGTCGATAGCAGAATAAGCTGTTCATATTTACGTCTTAAATAAATCAAGAGATACTTTAATAACGTCTTGAAATTCTTTCAATCTCTTATTTAAATATGAAATTGGTAAGGGCTCGTAAAAAATTGGTTTTTAAAACATGATATTATATTTCAGAACAATTAAGAACTTTTGTAAATGTATTATTTCGAAAAATATGTTTCAGATAAAAATCTTATTAATTAAATTGTTTCAATGTCAAATAGTATACTTAATTTTAAGAAATCCTCAATTAAAAATGTATCATTATAGCTTTTTTCAGAAAATTTGCTCTTGAAATAGAAATTGCTCTAGAAACAGAAAAACCATTGAAAAGTGAAATTTTCTTGTAGATAAAATATAATCGGGCCATTGAAGATGGTTTTGATACTACATAATTAAAAACACTTTTATAATTCTATACAACTACAATATAAAGAGAAAATTTCTATGATAAAAAAATTAAAGCATTGAATATATTTTATGGACGGTTTTAAAGGTTTAAACATGAAGCACTTCAGAAAAATATTAAAAATTAATCTTACTGTTATCGATGCAAGTTAGAATTTTCTACGTATATTAATTAAAAAAGAAATATCGATACATTTTTAAATAAATAATTTATTAACAGGAATATTGAATGTTACACACTTCATTACTTCACAAAGTACATTTTCCTTTGAAAATTGAAGTTGGAAAATTTAGCTAAATTGGGATTACACCAAACTTTAAATATTTGATAAAATAAATTTATTTGATTTGTTGTTAAAATTCTAAAGCATTGAATAATGTCAATGATAATATTAGAAGTATGAATGATTATCATAATTTATCTAAACATACTATGCTTTTTATTCTAGAAATTCTATGTTGGTTTCTTTCTTTTGTGACCGGTCGAAAAAGAAAAAGGTTAAACGTCAGAATTCTCACTTATTCTCATAAAGAGAAGCGGAGGGTTATAATAAATTTTCTCTCCCAAAATACAATTAATTAAAGCTCTTCTTACAGAAGAACAAACAGAATCGAATTTTCTTTTCTCAAGGAAGGTTATCTAGTAATAGATCATCATTTCATACAATGATGATGTATTATTATACGAGGTGGAAGGAAATCGATCCTCACTGCTACCATTTTTCTTTATAAATCGAATATAAAATATAAATATTTGCGTAATATTTATTTTATTCCTTAATGGAAAGGTTGAAGACGAAAGACAAAAAAACAAGTACTGTCAATTAATAACAATAGTAAAACATAAAAATTATTTAAATTAAATGCGGAAATTAAAATATTATTTAATTTTTAATGATAACTCGATGGAAATATTTGTTATAAAGTATGAAGTTTTAAGATGTTATTTGGTAAATTCTTCATGAAAAAATTCCTATACGAAATATTTTATATAATAAAAATCGTTTTCAAAAGATTAATAAAAAAATATCGTCTGAAAAGTTATTTAGACAATTATATCAGAAGTTACTTTAAAGTTTAATGTTTTTTAATTATTAAATTTATATTTTTGTTAATTATTTGGTTCTTTTCTTTTTTCATTTCTTAAGAATGTATTAAGTTAGTTTAATATTTAGTTCGATATGCAATCTCACTTAATGTCAATTGTGCATTTGTTAAATAGCATGAATTACTTTAAAAAATATTTTTTTTAGGTGAATATTTTGTTGTTCATATGAAATTCTGGATTTTATATTTATTCAGAATTTTATGATTCAATGATTGCATTAAATTTAGTGGTATTATACGTCGTTAATAATATCTAGGTATTTGTCCAACTTTGATGAAGGACATATTCCTGCATTTTGTTGCTCATTTTGCCTTAAGAGATATTAGTTTTCTTCACAATAAAAACAGAATAATACAATACGAGTTAATAATTTTTTAATAAAGTTAGGAAAGAGCTGCTTACTTGATTTGTTGAAGCTTTGAAGATTACACTGCCTTAGATGCATAGATCTTTGCTATCATACTTTTATTAATTTTAAATAAATTTTATTTTTATATTATAAATTTTCTATTATCGCTTCTATTATCTATCGAAAATTTTTAATATTAATAATACAATTTAATTTTTTAATTCATTAATTCATGATTTTGAGGATTTTTTATTCTTATTTTTATGGATTTATATAGAATACATATTAGATTTATATACAATTGTATACCTAGCTGAAAATAAACTACTTTGCAATACAACATTAGTAAATTAAATGAATATGCCGCTTTTTTTTATCTCGAAGTATTCGAAATATGGTATACATTATCTTAATTTTAAAGGTCTCATTTTTAGGACATCTAGAAAAAAACTACGGGTCTTCAGTAAAGCGATTTCGGAAGACTTATCCCAACAGAAAAAAAAAACCATCATAAAACAAGAATTTCTTCCATTAGAATATCTCTCCTTTACATTTTTGTGTTGGCATCAATATTTTAATAAAAAATATTAATCGTGAGCACTCCATTTCCCAGCTCCGATGACAATGGGCTGCTTGCAAACTTCAGGCTTTAATGAAATTTAATTTTTTTATTCAAATAATGTATACCAAGCTTTATTTTTATCATGGTTACTTATTTTATTTACTAATCAAAATAACTGTATCATTCTTGAAAGAATCTGACAGGCGGATACGTTCAGCGAAGAATTATAAGTATGTTATTAGCTTCTGAATAACAAAGGAATATTAAAGAATATAAGAAATTAGGAATATTAAAAAAAAACTTTTTTTATAATTATAATATTACTGATATGAAGCTTAATAACTATTCAATCCCACTCGAATATCAAATATATTGACTACGCACAAATTTGAACATTTATTTTAGGAGTCTAGAATATTAATAGAAGATATTCTTGTGCTGATGCCATTTGACTCACTCCAGTTTTGCGTTTTCTTGCTAAATTAGATTATCCCTTATCTGCTGTGATTAAGAGATAGTAGCGAAGGGGTCATCCAATTAGAAAAAAGATCCAAATCATTGGCATGAGTCATGGCAGCGAATGTCTTTACCAAGAAAAAAGAACATTCTGAGACTTGCACACCATTGAATCAAGCCACAAATCAGTGATGGCAGAAAATCGTTGAACTAATGAAGACAATCATGTACGTATAAACCAGATGTTCGAACAATTTGAGTTAATACTTCCGGGTCCCAAGCTAACGTGCAAAACATTTAATGACTAAATTTATGATTATCTAAGTGATTAACAATTGCAAACAGATATAAAGTTAGAATTAAATTCAGCATTATTTCAAGATTGCATTCCTAATTCTTATAGTAAAATCCACGATTAATATATCAATTTTAAAAAATTTGTTGTAGAAAATTTCATTAAATATTAATTGTAATAAAAATTTTAATTTAGTTATTATTTCACATATTTTATTACTTACGAAAGTAATATTCATATTAATTGTTTATTGAAATTCAAAATAAGGTATTCTATTTATTATTATTATTATTCAGCTTTGTATTCAAAAATTCAAAAACGTCCGATTACAAGGCAGAATTTCGTCTTTCTTATTTACTAGTTATAATTAAATCTCCGGGTTGTTTTCTCTTTATCTGTTTATATTCACCCTTTTTAATACTTCCTAAAAAATACATGGTGATTTAGAAATCAACTTCAAAAACCAATAACTCGAAAACGATTGCGATGAAAAATTATCGTTTGTTCATTAATTATGAAAATGAAACCAGTTCTTTTTTATTATGAATGCATAATTTATTAGTAGAACATAATTATCTTAATTGAAGCCATTATGTTTTGCAAACATTTCCAAATTTTAGAGTTATGCGTTGCATTGCATCACGTTTTTTTTTTTTTCTTTTAAATAGAATTATACAACAATTTTTATCATGTGAGAACATGATGTGGTTTTTATTTGAGGTTTTTGAAGTCTAAAAATGCGTATGCAACAAATTGTTGAAGGCTCAAAATGCGTAGGCAACAAATTGGCGATTTATCGCTTTTGAGAAAAAAAAAAAATCGCTTTTAGGGTTATTAGAAAATAATGCAGAAGCTTGTTACATTTGGCGATTTATCGCCAACTAAAGTTAAACTTGATTTCCAAATTATTTATTCTCTGAATTCTTACCCATTGTCTTAATTAATTTAAGTCATTAACCAGTTTAAACTGGTTTGAAAAAATCACGAGACTCTCAGATTACGCATGGGTCGATATTTAAAAAAACGATGGTTTTTTTTTTTTTTTTTTTTTTTTTTCATCTCAAAATCAGTTGAGCTCTAAGACTTTGTTTGCCAGCTATAAAAATTGAAAATGAAATTATCATTATATATATATATGTGTGTGTGTGTGTGTGTGTGTGTGTGTGTGTGTGTGTGTGTGTGTGTGTGTGTGTGTGTGTGTGTGTGTGTGTGTGTGTGTGTGTTACGGCCAAAGCCCGAAGTACGGTCAGTTCGCGAATTGGCTGGCCAATTCGCGAACTGGCCAAGAGGTTTGGCCAAAGTCCGAAATACTCGCAATTAATATTGTATTTTCTATTTTGGCTGGGCATTTCGGGAAGTGGCCGGGAATCCTTGGCCTAAGCCCGATGTGATAATCTATACTTATAAATAAAGTTCAATGTGTGTGTGTGTGTGTGTGTGTGTGTGTGTGTGTGTGTGTGTGTGTGAGTGTGTGTGTTGGAGCTCTACAGTACAAACCGTTTGAAATGCAGTTATCAAATTTGGCATATCTATACCTTAGAGGTCGGGAATGTGGAGCGATTTTTTAAATTTTTAATTAGAATTTTAATTAAAAACTTAGCGTCATTTCGGCGTTTGGTCTCTATAACCAGAAAATAATACGACACAAAATCAATTTTTGCATCAAATTAAAGCTTAAAAAATTATCTTTTTAATGATGCCAATGTTTTAATTTATAAATTATGCTTAGATTTTTAACGAATTTTCAAAAAAATATTTTAACCATATTTTTATATATGGTTAAATATATAAAGATAAAATTTAATTTAATAAAAATAAAATTTAATCTGCACGAGCACGTCAAATTAATAAAAATCAACGTGTTTTATCAACGTGTTGCCATCACATTTATAAAAGTTTAAATTAAAAAAATAAATGAACTATTATTGCAAATTTAATAAATAAAATTGTAATTTTCGGCAGGTGTCTCTATAAAATGAAGAAAAATGAAATAAGATATTTTCTGAAAAGTAAAAGGAGGAAAAGTTGTCTATGAGCTTTGACAATACCTATATTATTAATTCAATAAAACAATTTAATTTAAGGCAAACATAGTTTAATATACTTATAATCATTCTAATCAGCGACCATCAACTAATTTGGGGCATACATTTGTTAACAAAATTGTCTAAAGGAACTAAATAATTATATTTAATATAACTTTAGTCAATAAATGCTCCGATGAATCAGGAATTTTAAATTTTTACATAGGTCCTCTGCCCTTTGAATCATATTTAACAAAATATTCTTGAGACACCAATATTTCAAATAAAAATTGTTGAACTCCAACCAACTAAATCAATCACTAAAACTCACTGATTTATGAAATTTCAATATCACTCTTCTATAAAAACTGGCGATTTTAGACTATTTCCCCGACTGTCTCAATGAAGATACGTTATCTTCTGCCAGGATTTCTCGACAGTGATTGGCCTGTGATTATGGAAATGTTGATTGTTCTAAAATATATGCATAAAAACTTCATAAATCGGTTAGATTCATCGCAGAAGATAGGGACGTTTATTTATTTATTTAAAAGTTGAAGTGTCATGAGTATTTCGAAGAATATGATTGCTTGGGACCAAAAAACTGTGCAAAATTTAAAATTTGTAATTTTTTCATAAGTTTATTTATTGACTGAAATAAAATTAAATATTTTTATTTGCGTCATTTAAATCTTTTGAAAGTAAAAAATTAATTTTACGATGAATCAGAGAAATTTTTGTTGAATAATTCTTTAAGATATTATATAAATTATTCTGCAGTGCACATATAATCTCACTGCCAAACGACTCTGATTTCAATTTTCATATTTAAAAAAAGACATGGTTAGCTTCAATATAAAAAGCTTTTATATTGATTGCAGTTTAACATTTCCACTTTAATTTAAAGTAGAAATTTTATGGATACTGACAGAACATTAGAGAAAGTAGTACAATGAACAGAACTGTTTAAGGCCAACATAAAAGTATGACTGAATCATATAAGTACCAAAATATGAAGCTAAAAAATATTTTGCAGAAAAACCTACTAAGAAAATAAGTTACATTAATTGAAAATTTTAGCAATCATGCTGGTCGCCAAAGGCTGCTACTGGTAAATAAACATAATGACATTTATGTATAAAATATAAATAAGGTCTTGTAGGTGAAATTCGACAGATGGTGTCAACAAGAAATGTCTTTAAATGATACTAATAGCAAAACTATATTTCCTTCATATTTGTTTTAATTTGCCCTTATATTTGCTATTTACCGTTGCAAAAAATTTCATATTTTTTGAAGCGATATTTCGGGAGATAATGTGATCTAGGATCTTTAACATAAGGTTTATGGAGCAGAAAAAGATTAAGGATCATCCTTAAAGTTAATTGACAAATTGAGTACTCAATTTGCCTTTGTATTCATACACGATACGCAACGCCTTTGCTCAAGATATAATTCGTTCATTTTGACGGGCGCAAATCTAATCTTCACGCTATCACGTTGTTACAGCATATACGTTCACTGAATAATTTCTATTATGGCTTTAATATGAGAACAGAATAACACGAGATCATATTTTTATATATTACAAGCTTATTTTTAACTCAGAGATGTCACTTATATTTGAACTCGTTTCTGAAACCAGTGTACTTAAAAAAAAAACAGTACACAGAAGTACTCATTTTTAACAGTGTTTAAAACAATCTGCTCTTGATTCTTTTCTTCCTACTTTGGCCGATCCTCCCAAGTCACTTCGCGAATTGGCCGGCCAAAGCTCGAAATCAAGAAAAGATCGGACATTGGCCGGTAAGTTTACAGCAACGTTGGCCAGTTCACGAATTGTCCGGCCAATTCGCGAACTGGCCGATTTCGGGGCTTTGGCCGTAACATATATACAGAGAGCGAGAGGAGGATATAGAGAAGTCTCGGGATTGTTTCAATTCAGTTTAAACTGGTGAATGACTTAAATTATTTAGGACAAATAATGACTAAAAAAATAATAATATTCTCACATTATAACTTGAAATTTGCGATCATAGATTTCATTTTTTTTTAATTTTATATTGTTTATGTTCTGTTGTACTAACGGAAAGTCAAAAATTGCCATTCATTCATTTAACTTATTAAGTTTTTGAAATATAGTTTGACAGATAAATCAGAAGCTAAACAACTATAATTCAAAAAAATAGCGGCTTTTTTCGGACTCATTTTGTATTGTAAGAGAGAGAGAGAGTGATGTTTGAAATATTAAAGTTCGACAAAATCTAATATTCGAATTTTTTTTTAATACTCATGGAACATTGTCTTTGCTTATTTCATAAAGGAAAATTTAAAAAATGTAGCAGTTTATAATATTTATGGAATTTTTCCATGAAAAGCATTTTGATAAATCTTGCAATGAAATATGATTGTTATCAAACTGTTTAGGCTAAACTGATAATTGAGATGTAAAAATATTTTTATATGGCAGCCCAAACAATTTAGTGGGCAAATATAATTAACTTTAAATTCAATAAAGACTAAAAAAATATATTATACATTTTTTTCCTAACCCTAAGGCAATAGATGAAGCTGTGGCTACATTTTTAAGTTTTTCTCTTAATTTGGTTTAAACTGGGTGTACTGATTTTATAGTTTTAATATTATTTTAACTAATTATCCTGTAAGTTTTCTTATGAAGGGAGCTGCGTAGCTGCTCTGAGATCATTATTAAATTATTGCATAATATATTTAATTAATTAAAATTAAATAAAAATTAATAAGAGTTGATAAGAAATAAAAAATAATACTATATTTTGGAAATAATAATCAAAATTCAAGATCAAAGCTATTTAAAACTTCAATGAATGCGATATAGATATATATTCAAAATATTAAGGAAAATTAATGACTTGATTCATCAGCCTCAACCACTAATCTGATTTCGCCAATTTTTATTTCCATAGGAAACTTCTTGATATATGAACATGACTTCTAGATATATCATTAATAATCTCACGTCTTCCACCTGCCTTCAATATTCTCTTTTGAAACAAAAACTGTAACTGTGGTCCCCAAATACAATTATTGCGTCTGTTTCGCCAGTTTTTATTTCAAATTGAATCTTATGATCCCTAATTATTTCATCAATGACCACCTGCTTTCCTTCATCGGCCATTTCCTAAAAATATTGCAAAATACACACCTTAAAACAGCCTCCAATCAGTGCTCCTTGGACAGATACCATCAATTAGTTTTGCCACTAAGAATGCATAGATAATCAGTCTAAATGCTCTATATTTACTGTGCAAAAATAGTTCAAAATAGCAATTTCATTCAGGGTGTAAAGTTGTTGTTAATCAAAACTGTCTGACAACGCTAAGTTAATGTTGTTATTAAGGTAGGCAAGTAGCTGATCACTGAAGATAACACCTTTCATTAATTTTATTAAAATAATTTGGCAGTTGAATAATTTATTAATTTTATATAATTAATTTGGCGGTCATTTATTTTATTGAAGTATTTGAACTACCATTTTTGTGTAAGAAAATTAACTTGTTAAAACTATTGCGTTTCAGAAAAAATATCGTATCATTAACATAAATAAACATTGGTAGTGGTCTCTCTCGAACTTTTTCGCATACTGTCTAATAAAGAGGTTATCACTCCAACGCCTTGTATAACATTGACATATAATAGTTACAAAATATGAACCTTTGTCGTGAATTTAGCATTTTTACTGTATCTTTCGTGTCATCCTTGGCGAGTTATTTGGTGAATAATCCCTGACATACGTTAATAGTATCCAAACATCGAATCTGCGTTTAAGACGTGTTTTTTCTGACCGATTCAAGCAAAAATGTGACACAGAAAAACACTTGCAGTCACAATATGCCATAGCAGATTTGATATATTAATTGCGTTTTTAAGTTATCGCATTTGCATGTTTTCAAAATTACAGACCAACAGACGGTCAACCTTTCGTTATATTTAGATCAAAATCTGTTAGGTGTCTACAATATAAATATGAGTACCAAATTTCACTTATCTAGCTCTCTTAGTTTTGTAGATATTGTGCCAACTTATAATAGAACAGCCGGAGAGATAGACTTCCTTTGTACGGTTTGTTGAAAATGTGACAGAAATCTACACTTTTGGTGTAAAGACCATACACAAAATTTCATTCATCTAGCTCAAACTTCTTTTGAGTTATCTTTGTTAGAGACAGATGGACACTTTTCAAAAAATGCGTTTTCCGAACTCAAGGAAGTCTGAAACGTGGAGATGCGGCAAATTCTGAAATTCGAATTCGTTCACTATTGCGATATTTTATACTACGTGTACGAGAAAGTAAAATCTTATCGAAAAGGCATGATTATGAATTTGATTCATAAAACATATCCTACTTACTTTGATATATGCATCAGATAAAAAAAAATCTCGTTTTCCCATGATAAATCAATAACCGATGTGACCAATCAAAATAAATAAGCGTATGTTGTCACTGGGAATTAATTCGAGCCCCTCCTTTAAGGAAAAGGGCGAAATATTAAACTGGAAAGTCTCTCTAATGATGCGTTCCAGCTTGTCACACAAGTCATGCGAAGTTATAATTATAGTCAGTTCCTGAAATGCCTTTATTTCAATGCAATTAGCTGCAACTTCAGTAAGTACGCGCAATAGTTGCTGCGCCACAGGAATTTTCGTCTAACGAATCATTTCTATTAGTATAATTCTACTAGTAATGTCATTGTCCTACTGTTGTTTGGATTGTGGCAAATTACATTTGTAATAAGTTTGAACTCCATTAGAAACTACATACTTTTAGGAATAATCGTTTGTAAGAATGATACAATGAAAAGAGGAACTGTACTAATACGTTTTAACTATATCGTTAATGAATTGCAAAGTTATAGGAATATTAACCAAATATGAAATGGTAATCTTTTCATGAGTGTATAAATACTGTAATTCATTAAATACCTTTTAAACATGAAGGATAATTTCTTCTAAAAAATGATTATTTTTGAAAGCTAAATATTTATCTGATTTTATGTTTAAACACATTTTGAAATTTTAACATGCAAGATATTTAAAAATCTTTTACATTATTTCAGATTTACAGCGATATTTTTTTATAATATTCTTGATTAATTCTTAATTTCAAGACTAAAGTTGACAATAAATTTTCTAAACTATCTGGTAACTAATACTTCCATAACATTTGACCAACAACTAAACTTAGCATTTTGAATAATCTCTATAAAGGTATATGTTGAAATGATTGATTTGTTTAATAATTTGATTTAAAAATTCCAATGACCATATATTTTTTTAACCTAGAAATTCCATAATCGATGTAGAAATTTTTAGTAAAAAATAGGGGTGAGATTCTTTATACAACAAGTAAATAGGTCTTAATCACAGATGTAAATCTTAAGCCTTTAAATTTTCAGAAATTCTTTTATTTCTTTTCCATTATTTTTTTCTCAACAAGATTGGTTTATGCAGAAACATCGAGGATTAATGATCTAAGCTAATCATTGTTTTTAATTTTTTTTATTGTTGTAGTGCTGAAATCATCAATAAATGTTACAAATCAAATTCTGATGAATTTCGACGTTTTAAAACTCCATAAGTATAAATTGCTATTTTTAGGATTGTATCTACTGTTTTTGTGCCAGCAAGAACCACAGACTCAAGACACATAAAACTCAAATTAGATTTTAAAAAATCATCGTAACTGATGTAGATAAATATTGAAATTTGGACTAAATCCATCAAAAAGTATATTGCCTGTCTGTTTATCAATTAGCATTCATGTGAACAAGATATGAAATAAGATACCCTTGTGGGGGTAACTTCATAAGTCAAATAACAACTGCCGGGTAGGAGTGTACACTTTTTTCTAGTGATCTTGTTACTTGGCTATGAACCCTAACGTTGCAAGTTCGAACCTCAACGTGCACACCCTATAACCGAGTTAGATTAAGAGAATATTTCCAGCCTGCACAATAAAAATTCAAATCCGTATGAGATTCGTTTTTAATAAATTTCTCTGCATGAAAGTTATTTGCTTGATTTTTCTTAGCTGAAAAAATATAAGTAAGATATAGACGATCTTTATAATTACATTTTGTCTGTTATACATTTATCTGTGATACATTTTGTATATCAAATCTGTTTATATAGCAGATTTATCTGTTATACATTCTGTCTGTCGATTATTACATTTGTTTATTCGTTATCTGGTGTTACTCGGTACTAAAATAATTTTATTATAATACTTTTAATGTAAAAATTACTTTTGTATAAATTATTACAATATACAAAATTCTTAAATCCGCCTAAATTCTTTATCATCCGTTTTTAATTACAATTAGATTATCAATGGAACCAAACTACTTTTAAAATTCACCACTAATTCATCGCTTAGCACTACAAAATTTCAAATCTCAGAGTTTTTCTTTAATTCTTTGTCTGTATTAAAACTGTTTGCTTCATTGTTGTTTCTTAGTTGAAAAAATATGTCAGATACAAACGACTTTTTTAATCACATTTTGTCTATTTATTCCATTATTTTCCATTATTATCATGTGAGAGTATGATGTTGTTGTAGTTAGGAGGGTTTGAAGCTTGAAATCAAGTAGGCAATGAATATTGAAGCTCGAAATCCCGTAAGCAATGTATAAAGCATGAATGGCAATATTCATCATCATCGTTTAATTGCATATACATTTTTTACCTGCTTTTACCAGTATTGCATTATTATTATGTATGCTTCTTTGAAAGCAGATGCGTTTTTGAAAGATTGGCCTGCTTTTACCAGTATTGTTTTATTATTACCTATGTTTTTTTGAAAGCAGATGCGTTTTTAAAAGGTTGACGTAGAACTATGACATCATAGCTGTTATTTCATCTCAAAATCGGTCGAGCCCCAAAACTTTGTTTGCCAGCTAGAAAAATAGAAAATGAAAGTTTAAAATAATTTTGCTATAATACTTTTAACGTAAAAATTACTTTTGTACAAAATATTACACATAAAAATTCTTTTAATTGTCTAAAATCTTTATCGTTCTATTTTTCATAAAAATAAGAATATCAATTGAAACTGACGATTTTTAATATACACCGATAGTTAAATTCCTACATGAGTTATTAAGATGTATCATACTGTTACGAAATTTTTTTACCGGGGTTCGTTTGGATAGTGGAAGTTATATGGTGTGGAGAACGCTCAATCAGTAGGCAGAAGTAGAATAAAAACAACGACGTTTATTTACACGAAGACACACAGGACAGCACAAAGCGACAACTATATACAGCACAGAAGACGATTATCTTCACCCGAGACGTGTAGCATACAACAGCACACACAGCAGTATACAACCAGAATCTACTGCAGACAGTAGCGCACAGCTCAGTTCAGCACTAGCTTGCCTCAGTCGCTTCCGACTTCTACTTCTCCGACTCTGGCTCGGATTACTGACTTCGCTGCTCTCGAACTCGGACTACTCCGCTGCTCTCGAACTCCCCTGACGTCTCCTCCTACTCCGCTCTGTCGCTCCTCCGCTCCGTCTTCGGACTTGACTTCGTCGTCTCGACTACTGGCTTCGTCGTCCCCTTGGCAGCGGCGGTCGCTTCCTTTTATAGGTCTCAGGAGGCGGAGCTAGAAGCCTCTCAACCAATCAGGAACGTTCGAGGCGTATCTCGGTTCCTACTGGACGGATCGGGAAAATTCTTAAAGTTTCGGGTATTATCTATTTTGGCGCCAAAGTCGCCAAATGGTCGCCAAGTTTGTCGCCAAGCTCTGGGACCTCCGACGCGCTAGTCCCATTCAGATGACTGTAAAACTTTCTTTCTATTGATGGAATAAACTATGCTGGGAAGCCGAATTGCAGGTTTGCAACAATACTGATATTGCAAAATTTTGTTTAGAAATGGTGAAGTATAAGAAAGGAAATCTTTATTTATCCGATTGGTATTGAAGAAAAACATTGTTGAAAAACGTATACATTTTTTTAAAGAAATTATAATAAATTACGATAGAGATTTCAAAGAGAAAAAAGAAAAAAAAATGTTTATCAATTTTTAATTAATTGAATGTTTTATTCCTTTTTATACTTCGAAAGTAGTTAATAATATTCTTTCTCGAGTTTTATATAATAAAAATGTAAAACTTGGATGGATTTCGACCATCCGTTTAGAGGAAGATGTGGAATATACACACATAAATACATAGATAGCCGTACATAATTTTTATTTATATTGAGATTACTTTTATTCCTTTCACATAAATATAGTGATGTGAATATGATGGTAAGTAATTAATTTCTTATGATGTACATATTTATACTATACAGACGCTCCAATCCAGCCAAAAAAAGGTTGTATAAATAAGCAGGTTCTCGCTTCCTTAGTAGATAAAGTAATGATATGGGTTGTATTTGCATCCTCTCCAATGATAGGACATGGAGAGGTTCAATAATGTTGACGGACCTTTTTTGGTTTTAAAGATTTTATTGTTTCTCCGCTTTCGGGAGTTCCTTTGAGCTTTGCCTTTCGGCGTGCTGCTACGTCGATGATGTTACAAAGACTGATGGATTTTTATATATACCGCTAGAGGGCGTTACAAGTGAGAGGCGGGGCAACATGCTTACGTAACAGGACATAGCCTTCATGTCAAGTTTTAACGGTGATGGATAAAAACTCTTAGAATTTAAATTTAGTTCCATTTTGGTTGCTATCACGTTGACTTCCATTTAACTGCCACTGATGTTTGAAAGGGATGAGCAAAATCCAACGTGATGGTTTGCAATTTGTGGCGGCTGTTTCATTCAGGTGCCGAAATGCCAAAGCAGAGTGGGGTTATATTTATTCCCTGATATTAAGACATTTCTCTTATTATTAAAACAGCTTGTTCGGCAGATGGCAAATAAGGTATATCTTAGAATACACTAAATTATATGTTATTACAAACCACCCACCAGAAGTGTATTTCTCTATCCATCATCATATACTTATACAACATCGGACCGGATCAGTTGACAAATTGGCTCCAAAATTTTACTCAAATGTGTAATTGTTGTGATAAAACAATTTTCCAAATATTTCGTTGTCTTTTTTATCATGTTTGTTGGCGTATATGCAGACAAGATTTCCATTAACATATTTGTCTTAGATCTACCATTTTATTGTAAAAAAACCATATCCCAAATTTCATTTGTCTATCTTTTTCTATTTCTGAAAAAATCATGTTCACATGTAAGAAATGATAGTTTCAAAAATGGTGAAGATATGAAATAAGTAGATTCATCATAATCTCGAGTTTGAATATTTTGACAATTACAGTATTCTATCTTTGACACACTGAATAGAAAAAGTAAATAGATAATTAAAAGTACTCTATTTGTCTCTAAATATGATAATACTGTTTTCCTTTTCATCATAAGCCACACAAAATTACACTTTTAAATCATAAAGGCTTAAGAATTATAAAACATTTTCAAACTCCTTTGTTGTAGAATTTTAGATTTCCTCTTATCCCAGGAGACAGTCGTTACGAGTATTAGATAATTACTTTTAACTCATCGTCTTTAAAAATTATATGAAGTTTACTTGAGAAAACACAAAATCTGCAATGAATGACTACTTGGCGTTGAAACTCATTAACTTTGTCTTGATTAATAACTGAATAATAAAGTTGATCCTGTTAAAAATATCAAAGAGTTAGGACAATAATTTATCCATTAATTTACACGGTCACTAAGCATTAATTTACTTACTCTTAGAACAAACAAAATTCAGATCTGAAAGTACTTGAATTCAAAGTTTTCCGCAGTTGAAAGTGTTCTCAATGTGAAACATTAATTATTTCAGTCATAATGATGAATATTTCAACAGCTTTTGTCGGAACGATTTCAGAGAGATTTATTACACGCATTTCTCTTCAAAGTGTAGAGGTTTCTTCTTAAATCAAACATTCAAAATCCCAGGATTTGTTTAATGATATTTACTGTGGTGGGAAATATTTCGTTCTATTGACTAAACTAGCTACAAGTTAAAAGATATATGTTTTTTTTAATGTTTAATAATAGTTATATACAAGCTTCCACTCTAATCTTAAACAGTTAGAGATAAGCATAAATTTCCTGCTGTAAAAATACTCTGAATAAAGTAAAAAATTGTATTCAGTATTGTTTCAGTTAAAAAAGGTACTCTAAAAAAATTAAAATGTTTAAATTTTTATATCATTATTTTTAGAGAAATGATCATTTTTGGCACACTATCACTTTAAGTAAATTGTTATCTACCCTACAATCAAAGTTGACCTTGTTTTGAAACTTTGATTATCATTACTTCAAACGATTTTAACCCATTTTAATAGTCCCCTACATTAATCAATAGGCCACGCTTGATTGAGGCTGCCGTTCATTGACTTAAATCAATGAAATACAAAGCTTCATAACTTATATAATCTTAGTTGCAGAGTAGTGTTACAAATCTTAGTGCGTCAAAATTATTCCATTAAATGATACTAATAGCAACGAAGCACCGTATAAAAATTGAAATTTCGTAATTTTTACAAAATTGCATTCATTAACTCAAATAATTTTTTATATCATTTAATGTATTTTCCAAATGAAAAAAATATATGTGAATTTACTGAAAATAATACGTAGCCGTAGAAATTAGCTTTTGCTTCATAAAAAGAGTGTGCAGCTGATATAAAAGATTCATTTATGGTGCTATTTTATTTTGAATATTCTCACACTATCTATTCTAATTCTGCTTTATTTAATATGCCCGCAAGTAATCGAAACCACATAAATCTTTCTTAATAAAAGTAATGTGAGCAAAAGAATATATTTAAGAGTAAATTTAATTACTCCTTGCAGCATACCTGTTGCACAGAACAAAATCTCATCATCAATTTTCTTTGCACTCTAATACAAACGTTATCAGTTTATTGCACAAATGAAAGTAATTTTTAAATCATGTTTAATTTATCGTTTTATTTCTGGTGTTAAATTCCATTTTTTTTATTTGTGTTATCCAAAAAAATATTAAAAGTAAAAATAATTGATTAATTAAAATTCAGTAGGGATTTTTTAATACTTTTTGTCATGATTGCATTTACAAGTTGAACCGCTATCTGTATATTGCGTGGTGCGAAATTCATGTTCAAAAAAAATTGCTTAAAACGTTTAATAGGATAGACTATTGGACTCAATTGGGCATGTAGCTAAATTTTGAATACTAAATTCTCACTAAGAAATGCCTGTTCAAAGCCTGTATTAGAGTTTTAATTAAAAATTAATCAAAATGTTAACATAACTCTCAAAATATATAATTTCACAAACGCTATTTTTACAGTACTTTAAAACTCAAAAAATAATAGTTTCAGTGATTCAGATATACTCCAGTACAATTTTTTTCCCATTTTTAATGTATTTTTAAAATATGCATTAAGATATTTTACTGTAAACTTTTCATTATTTTAGTTATTGCAGTGACATACATACGCGTTGTGATATTCGTGTGTAAGTTATCGTTGTTATAATTAGGACCGAATTTCTTAAAGTTATAACGACAGACGAATCAAGCCTAAAACATTATTCTATTACGATCTTTCAGATTACAATTTTGAAGCCTCTTTAATTGGTTTAATTGATTTTAATTCATTAATTTATTGCTTAATAACTTAAAACATATAATTTAAATACAAATAATGCAAGCCTTAAAATATATGATGTAAGATTTTATTTTATAAGCGATTGCGATGAATTTTAAAAATCAGCGAGGTTTTCCGTCCTCTTCCCTCTCATATACTGCCATAATATTAAGTGTTTTATATGTAGCTTTATCGTTTGGATTTCGGACATCTTCCCTTTGACCGAAGCAGAGGTACTATTTTGGTCTCACGACGGCATGCCAAATTTCGTTTACCTAGTTCGTCACGCTTTTGAGTAATCATGCCCGCAGATTCATAAAATAAATTGATAATCATTGATGTTTGTTATTATGAATTTGTAATATTTCCTCCCAGTACTGTACGTCTCCTG
This sequence comes from Argiope aurantia, assembly GCA_026543865.1. Taxonomy (NCBI): domain Eukaryota; kingdom Metazoa; phylum Arthropoda; class Arachnida; order Araneae; family Araneidae; genus Argiope; species Argiope aurantia. The sequence continues at coordinate 150,690 of JAPMOR010072813.1, forward strand.
GTAAGGAAGACAGTTTTACAGTTATGTTTGCTGAATGGATACCGGTCTTGACAATCATTTGTCATCATTGGTGTCGAATCTGTATCAACAAAAATGAAAGACCCAGAATATTCGACAATCTTGGGGATAGCTCCACTAGGACTCGAGCTCCGAAGTTTGTTCCGAAACATTTGATGTCCTGTCACATAGGCTATAGAAATTCAAGAGACGATTCAGTAAGTAGGCAAATAAGCTGAGATATGTGAGTAGTTAAGCGAAGTTTATGCTTGGGGTGTTATTGCCTGAAAGTTTTCTCTAAGAGCTATACACTTTACGGGGTTTTTTTTAATAACGATTTGCTGCTTGCTTATCGTTATTCATTGCAAGTACTGTTTTGAGTATGCTTCGACTGTATTTTATTACCTGTATATAGCGCCTTGCACTTCTTCTGTTTGGCGTGGTAACAAAACTCGTGCTGTTTGTGCTTTATATATAGATTATATTTTCGCTAAAATAAACTGTTGTTATTTATTACTGAGCGTGTGGAACTTTTGAATCGTATACTCACCGCACGGAGTTTCGGGTTTTGGATTTTTCAGTAACAATATATACAATTTTAGAGGTGAAACCTTGTACGAAATTTCATTCTATTAACTTGCTGGAAATTTCAATGATCGCCTTTCCATGCAAACAGACAGAGAAACAAACATTTGCTGTCAAATTTGGACTTAAATTATGCATATAATTATTACTTGCACCTTCTCACAAATAGGTCGTCAACTTTTACAAACAGTCAAGTTTTTCAAAGGTTCGATCTAAAATTCGATGCAGGTCAGTAATTTTGTTGACGAAATTTTCTTATCGATTGTGAATAATCGAAATCGTTGCGACTTTTAATTATCGCGTTTCTCAAAGAGATTAACGTAATAATACATTGAAGAGATATCTTTTAATATTTTAAACGCAAACACAGCTTAGGTGTAAAAGTCACGGCTCAGATTACATTCTTCTATCTTTTTCAGTAATGGACACGTTTAAACAAAAACACTGTTTCTTTCTTCTTCTGAGTTTATGATCATAGTGGTCTCCCCAAAACTTTCTCGTATACTGTAATAAACGTTCTGTAAAGGCGTTCTCCGGTATCGTACCAGAGAACGCCTTGCTTGGCATTGGCATACAATAATTAAGAAATATTAATCTTTAGTGAATTCAGCTATTTTTCTGAATCTATCATGTCAACTTTGGCGAGTTATTTGGCTGTTAATCTCTGACAGTTGTTAATAGTATCCACAAATCGAATTTGTTGTTCAGACACATTTTTCCCAACCAACTGAACCAAAATTAGAAAGAAAAAAATCTACACTAGTAGCCACACAATCCATCGCCATATACGATACATTTAAGTCATCGAGTTTTTGAATCACCTCGTTTGCATACTTCTGAAAGTACAGACTGACAAAATTTGATATACGTTTGTATTATACATATTAAATATGTGTACCGAATATTATCTACCTAGTTCTCTTTGTTTTGTAGTTGTTAAATTACATTCCAACAGCAGGACAGAAAGACTTCCTACGAACGGATTTTCCTCAAAATTGGATATAATTCTATAAATGTGGGTACTTACGTATTAACGCCACCGCAGCTACAGATTTGGCGGTTTTTGTGCTAATAACGAGCAATCCTGTTA
>JAPMOR010072820.1:0-10162 GCA_026543865.1 Argiope aurantia
TCAATATATTAATTTAAATTTGAGTATTTTCTATTCAGTGATAACAAGTAAATAAATCGCCCATTTCATATTTTAGTGAAAATAATTCTCTAATTACATGAATTACTTAGAGTATTTTTTCAGCTTTTCTTAAAATATTCAAAGCACTATACATTAACCTATTAGAACAAAATGTCCAAAAACGTTACAGCGATATCATCACGAATTGTATGGCATTCAGAATATCGAACAACATCGTGAAAATAACATACATTATCTTGTGTTAATATACAAAATGAGCGAAAAACCTAAGCAAAATCGATTTTTGTAATTTTCATAAAAATAAAATAAAGTGGCGTTATTCGAATTTCGAGCAATTGTTTGTTGAATACCTAAAATCAGTCATAAAATGAAATATTTTTGTAATAGCTTAGTTTTAGTTTCGGTTTGATTTCTTAAATAAATTATCCAAGATATCACAATTTATAATATATTCCTTTTTATATATAAGTTGTAGCTATCAAAAATGCGGCAGAAACGGTCTTCACTACAGTTTGAAAAATGTTCTTGGAATTACAGAATTTAAAGTTTTCAGAGTTAAAATCTGAAGAGTAACAGTATGACGACATAAACCTGAAATTTGTCTATCATTCGTCAAATTATAAATTCACTAAATATACTAGATTATTAAAGAAAAGAGAATATATTACTCTCTTTTAGAAAATTAAAAATTAAAACAAATTTTCACATAAATGCCCGGAGTCAGGCAAAATGGCACTTGATTTAATTTTTAACTAGCAATAAGAAAAAGTACAGTTTTAAATACATTAGAGTCTAATTTTAAATTGCATGCATAAAATGCAGAAATAAATTATTTTATTGTTGTATAAAGAAATAGAGCTTGTACTGAACAAGGGTGGGTACATTTTCGTTTAGAATGCTAAAACTGGTCGTGCTGCCATCTATTGGCGAATCAGCAATCTTAAGACTTGATGCATTATGTCACTGAATAAAGATGGCAGTCCAAGTTCTGTTTCCGACCATTAAAAAAACTAACTATCGATTTCATTTTAACCAGAATTTTCTCATATGTCATATTCCCTCAAATATTTTTATACAAGTACATTTAATTATCCGGCTATGTTGTTTTATTCGGAATGACATTTAAAACTTAATTGGGGGAAAAAGTCTATGCGATTATCTTGGTTATATCTCCTCAATATCTAACAAAATATATCGTATCGCTCCCGAACTAAAAAAAACATTAAGATTCAACTGATAAGTAATATGAATTATTCAATTTATATCGCATAATGAAGCATTAAGAACAACCTTAAAATGTTAAGAAAAATAGCCTGTAGTTCAAAAATTGCAGAGTATATTAGCAAAAATGTTTGCATTAATTTTTTATTCAATAAGTTTTCTAAAATCATTTTATTCAAAATTCAGAATTTGAGAAAATAGCATTTAAAGCCTTTTAGCATTAAAATGTAAATTACGCAAATATAAAAATCATTAATCCCACAAAATGAGCACAAAATCAAACGCTTTTATGGTCTTTAGAGGTTAATACCGAATAAAAAAATGATATTTTCATCAAAAATAGACTAACGGAATACTTACACCAAAATGCTGAAATTTGTAATGTGCGTTTCATTTTAGGTTATAAATGCATTTGAAACAAATTTCAAAGAACAACATAGTGATAGCAAAATAATTTATTAAATATTATTAGATTTAAATACGTTAGACAAGTTTAATTATAATTATTTAAATATAAAATTTTAGAGTTGTCGACTACATAAGTTCCTCGAATTACGCTATTTTCCACTGTATTTATAATTGCTGTGATAAATTGAACATCTGTTGTGACATCTTTGATGGAAAGAAGTACAGGACGTAGGTGTGACATCTTTTGCCGAAAATAACGTACAGGACGTAAATGTGACATCTTTTGACGAAAAGAAAATACAGGATGTAGATGTGGCATCACTCCATGAAGAAGAAGTACACGAAATAAAGAGCAGCGTCAAAACTTAAACAGAACAAAGAAACGTACGCCATCTGTTTCAATGTTTCATTTACGGTCCATGTCGGATATAAAGTGACAAATTTCTTCAGAAAATATAAGATCCCCACAATCCAAACGATGCCAAAGAAAATCCAGACCATATTTGTGTTTGTTGATGCCTGGAAAAAAATATTCAAGATTTGAGCACCTCGACTTCAAAGCATTATAATACGAGAATGTTGCAGGACTGATTCTTCTATCTTCGAATTATTTTTAAAATTAGTTATATACTTAATTTTACAAATAACGTTTACACAAAAAATGTAATATCTCGAAAATGAGCTTAATAACGAATTAAAAACAGGGAGAAAATGTGTGGAAAGGAAAAGTACCAAAATGAAGTGAAAATATATAAAAGTGTTGGGATTAGCGACGAATAATTTTAGAAACAATAACGTGCATATGAAAAATGTGTTTAATATTACTGCAATACACGAGAATGTAAATAGAATATATGGAGGAATGAAAAATTGTTCTAAAAAATTATAGTTGTACTTGAAGTATTGTTTGCTAAAAGAGTAGATACAAAAACTTATGTAAATAAAACTGAAATCGTTTAATAGTTTATTTTTTTATTTTATTTGAAATCAGAGGAAAAAAAAATTGTGAAATGTGACCTGAAGTTGTAGAAAAAAAATGAACTAATTTTTTTTAAGTCAGCAATTTTAACTAAAATACTAAATATTAAAAAAATTGAAATATGCTATTGTAAATCTCTAGTTATCATGGGAAAACATTTTGTTACGTGATATCAATCCGGCAGAAAAATCATGTTCTCATATGACTAATATTTCGCAATTACCAACATTTAGTAAAGCGATGATTTTTGATCTCAAAATTAATCGAGTTCTAAATTTTTTTTTCTGGTGGACAATGTTTTTTACGTGAAAACCCGTTTAAACTATTACAAGACTATCAGATTACGCATGCATCAATATTTAGATGTTTTTTTTTAATCGAAAAATCTTTCAAACTTCAAAACTTTTTTCGCCAGCTAGAAAAAAATTGAAAATTAAAAAATATATATATTTAATTATGTTCGACACCTCCTGTCGTTGTTTCGCGTTTCATTCTCATTTTCTTCCCTGTGCTTCTTCGGACAATAACTTCTTACGACTCTACATTTTATTGCAAAGACAGAGCAATCTGGTAAAGGCGAATATTCGAAGTCAAGATGTAACTATTTGTTGGTGATAAGCCGCCAAATGTGGTAACCATTATTTTCTCATAATCCTAAAAGCGTAAAATTGATGCCTCAAAAGCGATAAATCGTCAATATTCTTCCCATGCATTTTGAGGCTTCAAAAACCCCAAACCAAAACAGCGTCATGTCCTCGCAACATAATATGCGTTTCACAATGAATACTTTATTAACCAAATATTAACTGCCAAATTTCGCAGATCTGGATACATCGCCCTAATCTATAGAGTTTTGTACTTTTTTTTTCTTTTTCATTACATACGTCGCTCCAAGCATTTCACATGACTAAATTTACCGATTGTATTACAATTTATAAGTATTATCATATTAAAACTACTTAAGATAGTTTTAGTTATATTAACGCCCCGTTTTAAGGCAAACACTAAGGCTGTTTTAGAACGAACCTCAATTTTTAACCGCGGTCAGATAAGGGCAGGGCCTGAGCTGGTACCCCCTCCGTCCAAACTATCAGACTACACCAGCGGGAGGACAATTGTCTCCGATGGGTTTCACATGCACCACACCCGATTTCATAATGGTTCTTCGGTCAAATCGGGTCTGGAACACGAAACCCTTCGTTTCGAACCCAAAACTTGCCACCAGGTCATCGCGGCCATGGAAGAATTTTGCAAAAAGTACCGAAATTTAAGAAAGCCTAAGAGTTTAACTTAACTTTTCGCTCTTTTGTAACACTCTAATTACAAAATGCATTCGGCTTAGTATAAATTTTTACAAATACGGAAGCTTAGAAATGCATTCATCAATTCTTTTGTAACGGAATAATCATTTATAACCCAATAAACGAGCATGTTTAATTTTTGAAGAAATATTACGCTTTATATTAAAGCTAAACGAAGGCTCAAAACCCGTTTAAGAAAAGGAAGTTTAATAGTAAGTCGTTAAGATTCATTTTTTTATGTCATTGAAAGAATACATTTACCCATCCTTCTCGCTAAATTAAAAATTCATTTAATTATCCTTCAAATCGAGGTTTTCGATGTTAGTTTAGTTATGTTAACGTCCCGTTTTAAAGCAACACTAGGGCTATCATGGTATGGACCTCGTAATTTTATATCGAAGTCAGATGACGAGGACGATACATGCTTCGGCATCCCTTCTCTCCAAACTTCCACAACCATACCAATAGGTGGTCGTTTGGCTCCGACGGATTTATCTTGCATCAGACCCTCTTTCACGATGGTTCTTCGATGGAATAGGGTCTCGAACTTTAAACCCTCCGGTTACGAAGCCAAGACCTTACCACCAGGCCACTGAGGCCCCTTTTCAGAATTGGTGACTAGCTATGAAAATAAAGCATGATTTAAATTACAAATCGGATGATTATGTGGGCATTTACGAGGGATGATCCAAAAAAAATGTTTACAAAGCAAAGGAAAAATGCTTTATTAACAATAGACACAGGATACAAATGGTAGTGAAGAGACACTTGGCGGTCACTTCTCTACATAATCACCAAACATATTGAAGCATTTATCACACCGCTGGACAATTTTTTTAACCCGTCTTGGTAATCAGTTCTCTGGCTATTGAACCAGTTCTAGGTACTTTTTTGAACATAGCCGTCTGATATGAACCTTGTTTTTGATAAGTATTTCTTCAATGCTGGGGAAAGGAAATAGTCACTGGAAGACAAATCGGAGCTATATATGGGAGGGGTGGCTGCAGACCTGCCATCTAAACGTTTGCAGCAATCGCTGAGTTTTGCGTGATGTATGGGGCCGGATATTACCATGCAGGAGAATGACACCTTCCGTTAGCAAACCAGGACGTTTGAGTTGAATGTCCTCACGCAGTTTTGTTAAGTTGCCACAATAAAGGTTAGCATTAATGATATGACCACTTTCCAGATACTCGATTAGGATAACACCACTAGTATCCCAAAAAACGGTTGTCTTAACTTTGCAGGCAGAGGGTGTCACTGTAAACTTAATCCTAGTCGATGATCCAGCGTGCTTCCACTCCTTTGTGGTTGTTTTGGATGTGGGGGTGAAATGATGCAGCCACGTTTTGTCCCCAGTAACAATGTGATCAATGAATTGTTGGCCGTTCACGTGATATCGCTGAAGAAATGTGAGGCTGTACATCATTCGAATAGCTTTATGCTCCTCAGATAACGGACGTGGAACCCAATGGGCACAAACTTTGGAATACCGTAACACATTCGTGACGATACCATAGCTTATTCCAAGTTGTGCAACGATCTCAAGCACGGTTACTCGTCGATCCCCTTGGATCATTTCTTCAACATGTGCCGTGTTCAGTTCGGATGTTTCAGAAGTTGGACGCCTGCTCGCTTCCATCTAGTGGTTTCCCACTCGCTCTCTGCCTGCTCCAAAAAACACCATTTCGCCACCTGTTGTATACTCATTGATTCTTCGCCGTACACTTCAATGATTTGTCTGTGAATGTCCGATGGGGACACATTCTTGGCCCATAGAAATTGTATCGCTTATCGCACCTCTCTGCGAGACCATTTCTATAGACGTCTCGCCATTACTGACTATCGCTGTTTGAAGTCTCAATACTAACACTATCTGCTCAAATGACCGGTCTAAGACAACTAGCGCCATCTGTCTCCACTCTGGGTAACAATATTCCCATCCACAATTTCTACTTTCCAAATACTGCTGCTTGCAAACTTTTTTTGGATCACCCCTCGTATAACGTTTTATCCCTTTAAAGAATATCCTAAATATTTCATTTCTGTATATCTGGTTTTGAATTAAATGTTACTTAAAGAAATATTCAAATACCAAGTTCTGCCATTCGATACACGAATTAAATTGCAAGATCACGCCAGTGTTACTGAATGAGCTGTTTAAACCGACAATTCCATTTGTCTGCCACTTAATCCACTAATTAAGAGTTTAAATTGGCAACAAGTAAGCAATTTGACCTTTGTTGCTACAGGAACAGTTTCATATTTTACTCATTTTTTCCATGTCAAAACACATTTATGTACACAAAATTATAATAGATTTTTTAAGGCTACACTTTTTTAACTTATAATGGTGTCATCTTTTTGAAATTTCCTTTTTCTTTTATGAGATTTTGACTAGTTATACATTGGAATATAACAATATAATTCTATATTATATGTGAAGTGTTTAAATATTTAAGAAGTAAAATTATAAATTTGCGTTCGAAAATTTTTCTTTAGTTACCATAAATAATACTTAATCAGTCTGGTCGACAAATTTTTATTTAACATTTGCGAAGAAACTGCTTAGTTAAAGAAATTTTAGTAACTTAAAATTAACAAAGCTCAGTTATATTAACGCCCTATTTTAAAGCAATACTAGGGCTATATTTGAACGACCTCGTACTTTTGAGTTATTTAATTGTTATTCAAATAGCTCTATCTTGCCTAGATTACAATTAAAAACCGTTTTAGAATCTAAAAATTTAGATATATAGTTTTAGATCATAAAATAAACTCTAATCTTCTGAAAAAAAAATACTTTTTTTAACCTAGTGGGGAATCGTAACAAAAAGCAAATTTGTCTAAATGCATTTATTTAAAAATTAAATTTTAAGAAAATATCTATAAATAAGGATAAAAGTGAAGTTTAGTGTACCCCTTGCTGCGCCAAGGATGCCAAGTCGCTAATAAAGATGGTGCACAAAGTAAAGAAATACTTATGCGGAACAGTTGCGGTCGCTTTCTTCAATATAATTATGATTTGTTTACTAATAAATTTTTTTTCAGATCTGCAGGCCGGTCTGTTGGGGGCAGAGCAAAAGTTAGAGCATGCAATGCCTTCGGCATCTAAGGCACGGGGCAGAATTTTTTAATTTAAAAAACATCCTACGGCTTTACTTTCAGCGGGAGGGGGAAACCTATTAGCTTCGCTAGCACATTGAACATAAGGACTGTGTGGTCTGTAATATGTTGCGGATTCAATCCCATCTTTCTGCAACACTAGATCTTTCCATCGATTCTCTCATCCAAATCAATCTTCATATTCTCACCACACACCGGACATACACATTTAGAAGCAATCAAATCATTCTCCGTACAAAATTTCAAACAAGCATCCTTTCTTAACTTCATTAACTGGTAAAAAATATATATTCCACTCACCCTTCATCCATTCGGCAGATTCAAAATGGTGTTATCCATCCCATTTACCCGACATCCATTCTTGCACAACTGCCGACATAATAAATTATCAAGGGAACCAGCCGTTAGAGCACCAAACGAATTACGAGAACTGCGAAGAATTCCATTGCAGTTGACTTTTAAAGTAAGAATGCAGACGATTTCGTAAGGTAAGAATTCAGATGATTTTTAAAGCGTATACTGACAATTAAAAATTGTAAAAGAATAAATATTTTCTGTTACTATTCACATTAAAAATAAAATTGCATTGTCTTATTAGTTGTAAAAACTTAATTATAATAAAGAACAAAGTTAAAATCATTAATCTATATTTATTATTTTTAATTTAACATTTTTCGTAAAATACTAGCTCATGTACAAGTCAACCATTATAAAAAGTAGCAAACAAAACAGCATTATGCTTGCTAGAAGAGCGTTCCGTTGGGTTGTCATATTGGCGACAAACTCGGCATGCACACTAATATTCACTTCAACCAAAATGAATACTAAATTTTCATTGCATATAAAGCCTTTTGATGAAAGAATGATTTAACTATAAAAAGGAAAAACCTCACATTAATACTGAAATCTAAGTACTCAGCTCACCGATTCAAATTTTACACTATTTGTTCAAAAAATACAAGGCTATCATATTATTAAAAGCACAAAAATAAAATACTTTTTCCTCTGATTCCGTTTAAAAAATATATATGTTAAATTCTTTGATATTTAATTCTTACTCACGTATACATTTTAGTAATAAAATACTAATAATTCTATTTTGATTTTTTAAAGTTTTCATTATATCCTTCTAGACGAGAAATACGAAATTAAAATCTTTTTAATGTCCTATTCCCAGCATCTGTATCTCCATAAAATGGCAATTATCATAGAAGGAAAAAGTACCGACGATTTTTACTTCGCAGACGATCTTAGGACAATTTTCAGAAAAAGATTTACTACGTTTTTGCTGATTTTTGAATAGGAATAGAAATACGAAATTCTACGTTCGAACCTTTATAGAGGTGACTCGTTGGGACGACTTTTTACGTTCAATCCGGTTGAACGGTTAAGTATCAAGCTCAGATTACATGAATTCCATACAATTATATTAAATAGTGCTTGCAAACGCTTTTTTGGACACTTGAATTTTGAATAAAACTATCAACTTTATTGCGCCTTTGATTCCAAATGTTACATTTTTTTTTAAATTTCAACTGTAGCAACCTTTGGTGATTAGCTGATTAAATATTGATAACATTTAGTTTTAGATTAATTTTGCGCAATTTTATATTCATAAGATCCTATAAATATTATTAAGCACTTATTTGTAACATATTGAAATCATGGAAACCAGATTTATTCTTGTTTTATTTATTGTGTACTTTTATGTATTGTTATTACAACCTTTTGTAAGGGGAGTGGATTCCTATGGCATTTACCGAAATTTACTACCAAAGACAAAATCTCATTCAATTTTAAATTAAAATTCTAATTAAAAAAATTGCTCCGAAATTAACATTTGCATCCTCCAAAATATATATTTACCAAGTTTGGTCACTCTAGGTAAAATATGTAAATTGTTGTCAGTCAACACATAAATACGCACAATTATTATAAATAGAGAGAAGAACTTGCAATATATTCTCAAAATAAACCTTTGCACACATTTCTGACGGACTGAATAAGCATTATTGTTTAATTACATTAAACAACATTTCTACCTACACTAAAGAAGTCCCAATGATGTAAGAATAATATGTTGACTTCACGAGGGCGTGTTCGTTGAAGGGTCTTCAATTTCTTTCCAGAATATACATGGCACCACATTTAGATCAACTTCCCAATTGTTAATATAAAGGGATTTCTTATAACTGCCCATTTTATTAAAACAGTATTTCTTTCCAACCCCTGGTTTTAAAGAATAACTTTTTAGCATCATCTAGAACTCGGCAATACTGGAGTATATCTCTGATATGTTGAAAACTTATATACAATGACTGTAGAAAACATACAAAACAGATTTTACGATATAATCTATAATTTCTAAGGGCTAATTTTATTGAAATTTCTTTAAAAATGAAAATAAAATATTTCCAAATAAGAATACAAGAAAAAAATGAGTAATTGTTGAAATTTTTTTTAGCTGTACGAAAAATTGGAGCATTAAAGTATTCGTACATTGAAGCACGTCGCATTTCAATTAGAATTTTATGGTTGATTTATGAACTTTTCTTGAACAACAAGCGCTCTTTATCTTTCCGTGCGCATATAACGTTCTTGTGCAATTTCAAATGCGATAAAGCACAAATTTAAGCATAGCTCTTAAATGTGAAGAAATTAGTTTTCAAAAGAATAACAAACACCAATATAACATAAAAGCGATAAATGACACAATTAAATTTTAATCATCACATTCAACAGTATAATTAAAAACGTCCTCACCTTTAAAGCCATGAAATATGGTTCTCAGTTTGCTAGACGTTCTCCTGTAAAATTTACTGATGGACGATTTCCGGAACCATCAACGAAAGATCTGAAAGCAAGTGCTCCCAATCTTGTAGAAATATTGAGAAACAGAAGACGAATGGTTAACAGTTAACTACATTTCGACATAACTGTAGGAATAGTTTGATGCAAGATGAATATCCTTAGTAAATTGCGATTTTCCAGCCCTGTGACATCCACTACTGAAAATCAAGTGTATTAGAATGTTTTGGGGTATACAATTTTTAAGGGTTTTTTTATTATTATTATTGAACGAAAGACGTATGCTATGGAGGAATTA
>JAPMOR010072823.1:0-19260 GCA_026543865.1 Argiope aurantia
TAAAAATAAAATTTGATTAATAATTTAAGCAATTAAAATATAATTTTGTAATCCACTCTATTGAACTTCCATGTATACCACTCCATTGAATCCAACTACTATACTTCCTCATTCATGTAAACTATATATTAAGTTTTTCAAAAATAGAATTACTAAAGTAATTGAAATTTAGTGCACAACTTTAGAACCTACATCTCAAATCAGTAACTAATCACTAAAGCTATTAGATCATTACTAAATTATCAATCAAATCTGCCGAAGGATTAGACATTCGTTACTTTGAATTTTCGCATATACAGGGTGTTGTCGAATTCGACCGATAAATTCAAAGGGAAGATAGTAGACATCAAGAGGATAAAGAATCACCATACAACATAGAGTCCCAAAAGACGTTTAATAGGTGAAAATCATAAAAATATAGAGAATCGAAAAACTGTTGGAAACTGTAAAAAATTAATAAAAAATAACAAATCAACTTAAACTATGATTTTCTTAAGTGAAAACACATTCTTAAAGTATTTTTCATGCCGATAACATGTGGATTTGATGATCAAGGGGGTCGTAAATTACTGAAAAAGAAAAAAGTAGTTTAGAACCCATATTTACAAAAATATTAAAACATGAAGAAAAATAAAATTCTGAAAATATAAGGAATTTTATATTCTATAATTTGATATAACAGTATAGTGTGAGAACTGGGAAGTTTTAAAGATATTTAAGAAAAACTAAAATGAGAACCTGAAAATATCGCTGCGACATCTGCGAAAATATCGCTGTAACTTTTTTTCAATAAAAATCGCAAATCGGGTGGAGTTTACAGGCTAGATACTTAATGCCATACAGGAAGTTGCACACTTTTCTGATAGAGTTTTATTCTAAGATGGAGCCTGCTTTACGAGAGAAGGTGTCTTCAACACGCACAATGCGAATATTTGGTCATTCGAAAGTCCCCACATCACTATCTCGTCGCACGTACAACACAAATTTGATATTAACATCTAGGCAGAGTCATCTATTTGGGCATAAATTCTGCCCGAATGCCTCAGCTGCATCTAGTACCTTGTTTTCTTCCAGCACGTCCTCCGGGTTCACTACTGGGAACACCAACAATTTTGCGCCAGAACATTTGGTTAATGCATGATGGAGTACCAATTTTAGTTACATTCGTGAAATCTGACTTGTTGTTTGTGAATTACCATTAATTCTGCATTGATCATTACTGAATACTTGCTCGTTGCTTTTATTTCTTTCGAACGCATGGAAAATTTACATAAGAGGAGGCTCGTTCTCGATTTACTTGATCCTAATCCTCGCATTCATAGGGTCATTCTCTTCAGCAGACTCATTGTCTTTTCTACATATGTCTTTGCGATTTGCAATGAATAAACATTACCTGCGACCTTATGTTTTAAGGTAATTTTTCATCTACTTAATGCCTATTATCCTTCTCTGAATTTACCTTTCAAAATTGACAACGCTCTCTGCGAACATCGGTTCTGATGTTGCAGTGATGTTCTCAGGTCCCCATTTTAGTTTTTCTTGAATATATTTAAAACGTCCCAGTTCTCACAATACAAACTTATATCAAATTATAGAATACAAAATTCTTCTTTTCAAGCTTTTATTTTTCTTCAAGTTTTCATATTTTTACAAATATGGGTTCTAAACTACTTTTTTCGTTTTCAGTAATTCACGTTCCTCTGCACAACTTCGCAATACAAAAATTTAATTTATTAGAAATCAAGGTTATCTGTTTTAACTCTAATTTTTTCTAACATTTTTCATGTTCATTGCTTATTTGCAGTTTAGCATTACCTTCAAAAATTTCAGAAATTATAATTAAAAAAAAAATTAGAGTTAATTCTATACAAAAAAAAAATAATAATAAAGGAAGCATTTTTTCCTCTGATGTTCTTACATTTTATAAACTCTCAGCTTTAGCACTAAGTAACAGATTATAAAAAAAGAAAATTAAGTTAACGCTTCAATTAGAAAGAAGGGAATGCAGCTTGTTACATTTATGAAAAAAAGATGCTAGTCATTAAAAAGGAATATTTTTTTCCAACTTCGTCTTTAGTAGTTATTAAATTCTTACCGCTGCTAAAATTGTCTCTGAATCTTTATCGCAATATTATATTTATTTAAAGCGTTGTAACGAGCCTATCGTAATAAATTATTCCTTAACTAGTTATGTAAGATTATTTTCTTTGGTTTTAGATCTTCTTCTTTCATCCATTCTTTTCTTTCTCTTTTATCCAATTTCTCAGAATAAATGAAGTATATTTGAATAGCAGGATTTGATAAATATCTTAATTAATAAATGTTTAATTCCATTTGGGCAATTTGTGTTTCTTTATTTCATCTATGTTCTTGTGTCTGAGATATTAGCGTATACTTTCCGGCTTGTATAATCATTTAATTAAAATAATGCTGGCGATTTTATTGCTGAGCATTTATGTAGAATTAATTAGTTGGTCATAGAAATAATTAATCAAATCATCATAAAAATGATAAGTGACATATTGTTTTTTTTATTTGATAGTTGATACTTTGATCAATTTATTTAATCCTAATAACATTTAAATATATTAAATGTTATTGTGTTTTAAATGAATGTGAGGTTATATAAAATTTTTATATTTATATATATAATATAATTAGAATTTCTTTTTGTTTTATAAAGATTGAATAACATAGATGTGCAAATTTATTTAGTTATCTGTTATCAGCTTTTATTCAATATGCCATAATCCCCATTAATTAAAGTTTATTAATATTTTTAAAAAATGATGCAATCTTTATTTATCAATATTTTATCCAAAATGAATTTCTTATTTTTAAATATATATAGCCATTTATTCAAGGCGTTATTTCTAATGCAAATGCCTTATCATAATAGGTTTATTTCTACTTTTATGTTTTTAAAACCATGATAAGACAATAATAATTATCAAAGTAGATAATAAACGAATGTTTTGTTAAACAATATGCATCATTTCATACCTCTCAAACTATGTAATTTTGTATAATTAATTAATTAAAAATATAGTCTGTTACTCTTATTCAACTAAGATTAACGCATGATAGCGACTTTTAGTTGAATAAGCATAGTGGTTGAGCTTAGTTGAATATATTTAGCTGAAAGAGCTTAGTGACCCTTATTCAGCTACAATATGCCCAAAATAAATTGTCCTCGAGGATATTATTTGTACTTAACTAATTGAGAGTTGGAACTGATTTTTGTATGAATAAATTTACATGTAGTGATATGAATTGATACTTTTCATAAAATGTATTAATTTATCAAAAGTTTTAGTATATAAATCTTATAAGTAGAATGATTTTGGAAATTAGATCTCAGTATCGAATAATTAAATTATTTATTTTTGAATCAACCATTAACTAAGTTATATTAAAAAACGAATTTTTACATAACATTTACTCTTTTTAATACATTAATTTTTTTTCTCTTTCTATAAAAAATAAATAAATAAAAGGTATTTCCAAAAAATGCTGAATAACATAGTTGAAATATATAGGGGGTGAGAAATTAAACGATCCTATTTTAAAACTGTCTAAAGATGAAAATTATTGTCCAGAAAATTTTAAAAAAATTGTACAGGACATAATGAAAAGATTAGAATGTGTTTGAATAATTTTTTAAATCAATATTTTTCCACGTCGCATGTTTTTTAATGGATTTCACATTTATGATTAGGTTTTATTTAGATTTTACCACCTTTTTATAATTTATTATCTATAAATTATGCAATCTCTAAAATGAACTATGAACTTCAAGTAAAGCAATTGGTCGCATCTTCAACAGCATCTGCCATGCCAACATACTCGAATTCACTGTCTCTGCTAAAACTTAATGCTATAAAGTTGCTAATTTTATAGCCAATGCAAGAGAATCAAAATATTTAAAAGCAAAATGTTTTCCTATGCTGTTATCTGAGTTTTCTTTGGAAATTTATGTTCGAACGCACGAGGAAAGGCGAAGCACAAAGCTTCTTAATAAAGTTTAGTTCTATAATTGCACATGATCTAAATCTTGATCTCAAACGAATTTCCAAATAGAATATTTACATGAACGAAGAAGAAACACAGAAACAAATTTCAGTCTTGTTTATGCAGCAAACTTTATAAATCCTAAGAAAGTTCGTGGAGATTTTGTTTTTAATGTGCTATTCATTGCTAATCAGACTTTTGTTACGGTTTTCAGATTGAACTTTGTTAGTTAAACTGATTAACCAAGTCGATAATTCCTCAATAGTTTCTCAACTGAAACATCGGACTTTGAAGAAAATGCGAAAAAGTTTATTTACTTTTAAAGATCTTCGACTGCTGATGTCCAAATTTCAAGAAACAGATCCGTTTAATGCGCATTCTCGAAGAGAAAGAAAACTTACTATAGCAGAAGTAGTAAAGAAAGATGCACTTCAGGTAGAAGAGAACAAATCTTCTTACGCACAGACTAATTCAAGTGTCCGTCGTGTGACAGAAGAATATTATATGCCTCGTTCAACTGTCCAGAAGATCTATCAGTGTATCTTCCGGTATTATTTCCACAATCTTTAGCTTGAAAACAGGTCGCTTCCATATGATTTCATGTCTTAAAATCGGTTCTCACTTTAATTTCTTGTTCACTTTGTTCTACCTGTTCTTTTAGAAACATGTAAACGGAATAGCTAAAGAACGCAATGATATGAATGTGTGTTGTATATGTGTTTTTCTGACAACAATTATACATCAGTACCAAAATTTGGTTTAAATCGTTTGGAAATGATATCTTTAAAGCACAAATATGATTCTCAGGTACCTACTGTTGAATGCCAACCAATAATCTCCAGGAAAGTCGTTATGAATCATGTGATAGAATCCTTAAAAATGTTAAATTCACGCCGAAGATCAATATTTCGAAACTAATGCTCATCAATGCCAGACAAGGAATTTGCTATCTTACCAAGATCCTTATATACCAAGACTCGCAATTTTATACGGAGGAGATGTTATTCAATGCATGGTGCACCAAATATTGTTGCAGGGTAAAATTATGAAAAGAATGACTGAATGCATACACCACTTTTTTTTAATGATCTTTCAGTTTTCGTCATCAAAGTGCATGTGTGTTGCCTATTCCGAACTACTTCACTTATGGCGTAAGAAATTATATGCTTTGCATTATTTCGGAATAAAGACTATTTGAAGCGCACCATTTGTGATTTTATTGTGCCAGTTTGTCTTCAGAGACTCAGGAACAACAATCCTTTTCGTGTTCCACTCTTTTGAAGAGACAATCAAAATATTTTAGTATGGATGAAACTTAAAAACTGCTGATTTCTTTAGCTTTTTAAATGCATCTTGGAATATTTCAACGTTTTCTCTTTGAATCCTTCTTCATGACTTACAAATTTATCACCTGAAATATAGATGTCTTCAGATGGTCCAGGAACCAGGTTCACTAAACGGGCTAATTTTGCATCTGCCTGTTCTTTTACAAACATGCAAACTCAGTAATTAAAGAAAGCAATGATATGGATGTATGAAATTCGATATGCATTTTTCTGATTTTAACTGTAGTTCTATGTCAAATTTTGATTTTAATCGTATTCGTATAAAACTCAAATACGATTTTCGGGTATCTATTGTTAAATTCCAACCAATAATCATCAAAAAGAGTTGTCATGAATCACGCGATAGATCCAGTAAAAAATTCTGAGTTTACGACGAAGTATCAATCTTTCGTAACTAATGTTCACCAATGCCAGACAAATAATTCGCAATCTTGATCAAGATGTGCGGTTTTATGAGATGAGAAGGGTAATAATTCCTTTTTTAAATGTATGATATATCATTTATATTTTTGTGTTGTATGTTTACGGCGGTTCCACAGTTTTAAAAATGACTGAATAATATATCACTTTATTTTAATGATATTTTCATATCTCTCTAGCAGAGAACATGGGTGTTGCTTTTTCCGAACTACCTCTTCACTTAAGTGGTAAGAAATTTTCTTCTTTACATTATTTCGGAATAAAGTTTATTCAAAGAGTCTGTATCCCACATGAAAGTACCAGTTTGTTTTCGAAGATTCTGCGTCAGTCGTTCCTTTCGCATTCTTCTGTTTTAAAGAGAAAGTCAGAATATTTGTATATGGACGAGTCCTCAAAAATGTTGTTAAATATGCTTATTTATTTAGCTTGTTTTATGTATCCTCAGATATTGCAGAGTTTTTTTTTAAATCGTGTTTCCGGATTAGAAGTATCCGTAACATCTCCTTTCGTTTTTCTAATAGCTTTTTCACAACCATTTCTGTAACATTTCTTCTTTTTATACTGATTTCCATGAATGACTTGAAATCGCACGGCCATATTCATTGTTTCACAATTTCTCCTTATGATATCCAGATTTGTTTTCCTCTATTACTTTATAAGCCTCTCTATTATTATTATTCAGTTTCACTGCTGAGTTAAAGTAATTCTGTGTAGTTCTGAAAATTTCCTTTTAAATTCAACACAATTATACCATTTAAAATGTTAGAATCAGTTCTTTGGAAACGTTTTCACACTACCACAACAATATATATTCGACTCCTATTCAAATTTTGTTCATTTTGCTATTCCTACACAATTGTGGTTTTAACGCTATTTTTTTGATGAAACTCAAGTTAACGATATTTCTAACTTTATCACTATTAAAATGCTCCAAACGCCTGTTCAACAAAGCTACAGATGGTTCCCGAGGTGTCTGTATATCATGAAACGTGTTACCTTTAAAATGGATACCCATGATGCATGCTTTGTTCGTTATAGGCTCTCACTCAGATAGGTTTGTTTGACAGGAATTTTTTCTGAGAACTCTCAAAGGATGCCCGAATATGCATTTGTTTGGTAGCTGTCAGTTACTTGGATGCCTCTTTTATATACTAACCCTTTAAGAACTTAGATTGTTATGGTTTTTGAGGGAGGGGCTTTTTCTTATATTTAAAGGAGAATCTCGTTACTCTGGTATATCGGAACTCGAATGACCTTAGTAAGCAGAGGGCGAAACAGGTCCTTAATTCTTTTCTGATTTATCGGCTTTTATATTAAATTCTCAAGGGGTTCTTATTTTTCGAACTCCTTTCTACCTAACAAGAAATATGGGATCTACAAAATCACAGTCATTATATTTTGTGAAACCTAGTATAGGTTTGTAGCTTACTGTTTGTGTAAGTGAAGTTCATGCTGAGTTTAAAATTGACTCGATGCCGTATAAGTAAAAATATTTCACTCTCAAGCATCCCATTTATGACAAAACACAAATGTGTTTTAACTGCGTTACCTTGAACTATGTTCTTATCAAATGTTCTTCTTTTAAATTTCCTCGATCTAAATTTTTATTTATCATCTCTAGCCTTATAGTACTTGGAAAATAAATAACAGTGCTCAATTTTGATTTTTTTTAAAAAATTATTAATTATTATTTTAAAATTTTATGAATTTATAAGCTCATTATTTTACTTGTATTTAATGTCATTTGAGCTTTTCCTTTTCATAGTGTTGCATTTTTCTCATATAAAACATTATATTTTTCACCGGTGTTTCATTGATTTTTGTATTTTTCAGTGTTTTATGAGTAAAGACTTTTTAAAAATTATGTTTTAATTCCGACGTATATACAACATTTCTTAATCCAGAATGTCCCTTTTTCAAAAATATAAATAACCAGTCAATCATGATAAAAAAAATAACATCACATGAGTACTTGCGTCAAAAATGTAATTAAAATCTCAGCAGTCAACGAACTGTAAAGCTATAAAATACATCCAATAAAGAGCGACAGTCACTGCAAAAGAATTCAGCGTTAAATATCATAACAAGTCAATCCGCAGCTGGTACTTTAATTTATTTCGAGATGAACAACAACCGTGCAGATATCGCTAAATGATTCATTTCATTAAGCAAGACTTTAATAGTATGCTTCATGGTAACGATGGCAGCGAAATCTCTAGGAATTAAATCAGTTCACTACCGCCAACGAAATTCCTAATAGACATTTATACTTTCTTTACTGATTTGACTAGTGTTTTAATTGGAGCCACTAATGTATAGTACTCAATCTAGGACGCTTCTAGTGTACTGGCAGAACTGCAGCAATAAGAACGGTGGAGCCCTAAAACGCTGTTTCTGATCCATTCATTCCATCAGCTTTGCAATTAAGAGTGCTTATTGATTTAACGTTTTGGCTTGTATGTTGCTATGCGAACCGAAATAAAACTTGTAGATATGGAGTTAATAGGTCTTTAAGCAGGAAAAATTAAGAGTGCTGCATTTAGGGGTTATTTTTGCTGCGTTGCTTTAGCCGGATGGAATTTTTATGTGAGCTCATTTTGTGGGCTTATCGGTTTGGACCGTTGGTTATTCTCTGAAATTTGATTTACTGGCATTTGATATATGTATTACATTAGCACCGGAAAGGTAAAATGTCATTTACAGGTGGAGATAGTGTAATTGAATTATTTAAATCGATTATCGAATGCATAAACTAAAATGGGAGCAAGCATTGACCTATGAATGTAATGAAGTAGAATTTTTTTCCCCCTGAAACTAGACGCGTTTGGAACCGAAATTATTTGAGGATGTAATAAAATTCTTTGAGGTATAGAAGAATTATTTTCTTCATTACTGTAACTAATGAATGTTCGGAACAAAGAAAATACTTATATGAGTTGATGATTTTGAGTGCTCATAAAGATCGCTAAAAAGAAATGAATGCTGATAAATTTTTTATCGATATTCAGCATAGAAAAATCGACACAATTGTAGTGAAATGAAAAAGTAAACACATAAGTTTAAGATAGAAAAACAGTTCAAGTAGGTTTTATTATTTCTGAAATTATTCAAATAATTTTAAATGAAAAATAACCTATAATCTTTATTACATAAAAAAGCAAATAATATAAATAAAATGCATATTTGCAAATATTAAGGTTTTAGCTAAGCACCTGAAACACTTTAATGCTTTATTTGTTTCAATCGACAATTCGAATACTTTCAAAACTAAAGATACGTCCTTTGCTGTGACTTAATGTTTTATAATAACTCAAGTAACCAAACAAAATATGATTATTTAAGGTTCTTACATTCTAGAAAGTGTGTGAAATTATAAGGATTTTAAAACATTTAAGAATTTTAGAAAAATTTAATCTACAAAACCTTTCAGAATGGTAATTGCTCGTCTAAATAGAAACAATAATAACAGAGGAAAATGCCTTTAAGGCTTAAATTCATATACGTTTTTGAAAATAAAAGGTTTATACTGATTTGCGCAATAATATATTTTCATTTGTCTGTCATGAATTATCTTTGGAGGAAAAGAAAAATCGTTATTTTGTAGAATGTATGCTGTTAAAACTGTTAATAAATTTTTCTTTAGAATAGTATTCGATTGGTGTTTACTACAATTTCAAAGTTTTAACTATTGAAAATAAATCAAAAGTGAAATATTCAAATTAAATATAAAGCAACATAAATAAGTCAAAAAAATAATTTAATTGTTTGATCCAAATAAAACTACTCGGAAAATATTGTCAATAGGCTATCAATTTAAATGAATCATTAATGGTTTAGATAAGCATATTTTTTTCTTTGCATACATTTGAAAGGACATAAAATCGACATTCTTTTATTTACTAGGCTTTTCATTTCTATCAATTTGTTCATAATAACTATTTTTTAATACATTTAATCCATATCATCTGATGTACATTAATAAAAATATGTCGTCTGCTAAATAATAAGACAACTTGGCTTATTTATGTTACTTCAAATAAAAAATCTACATTTATTTTCATTTATAATATAAGCATTATTTATTTCTTATTGCGATTAGTATTAAATAATAATATTTTACCTAAGTATTCGCAAAAATGTGGTAATTAGATAATAGTGTCTAATTGATAATTAGTTTCATCGAATTTCTACTGAATTATTAATTAAAAATTACTTTCAAATTATTTTTTAGATCATTTTTGCATTATTAAAGACAACAAAAAAATCTCTAAAATGTGAATTACAGAGTCTGCCTATAAAGTAAACATAACTTTAAAAATAAAACATAATTCTCAGCTTTGCGTTTTCTTGAGCCATATGTATCTTTTAAATTATGCTCCTCATCTATTTACACAATACTTTGAAAGTATATGTCAATGCCGGATTAAGCCTCAGGGAATCATTTTACGCGAAACTGATAAGTCTTAATGGGGATTTTCTTCGACTGTTTTAATGCTTCAAATTTTCTAAATATATTTTAACTTTGACAATAATAAGAAGCTTAGCAGCTAAGAACTGAAAACATGCAACGTGCTAAGAGATATTTTAATCCATATTTAAGCTATTGAGCAGTGTCTGATTAACTGCGACAATTATTCAAATTTTCTTCAATTCAGGATGCAGGCATAAATTTACTGCGTCTAAAGGTAATTAGTCAAAATTATGCTAAATATATATTTCAGGCTGCCTAGATCACTAATTTTATACGCATTTAAAATATAATTTCCGATAACCATATTCTCTTTTATGCTTGTTGATGTGGAAAGGTTTCTAGTTTTCAGCTTGTATTTATAGAAAGTTCCTAGCGGAATTCAAATATCCATCCATAAGATTATCTTTAACAAACTATTAGCTCTTTCGTATTATAAATGTTAAAAAAAATCCAACACACAAAAAAATTAGTTTTCACATTCACTATCTATGGCTCTAACGCGCTACTTGTTCTTTCAATTTAGATTTTTTTTTAATTATCTAATAAGCAAAATACTAGTTTTTTTCCATTTATCTATAAAAGAAAGATAAAATTATGTCCAGTTTTTGAAAAATATGCAATATCAAAGTTAACACTACAGTACCATTATAATTTTGTTAGGGGGTTGGCATGATCTCCTATCAACACAAAATGACCACCAAATGTCAAGGAACTGTAACGAAATCTTCAAGATATTGTACGAGATTCAGAATACCAAATGACATTAAAATAGCATCTTGTGGTAATTAAGAAATTTAAGTATACAACTTATTCTTGCACATATCTCTGACTCAATGCATAACATTGAGGTTAGAGATATAGTCAAGATAATTTAGTTTAGTTATATTAACGTCCTGTTTCAAAGCAACACTAGGACTATTTATGGATGTACCTCGCAATTTTGACCTGCTTTCAGATGACGAGGACGACACCTGGGCTGGTACCTTTTTCGCCAAACTTACACGCCACATCAGGGGAGAACGTTTGGCCCCGAAGGATTTGACACTCGCCAGAACCCCTAACACGAAGGTTCTTCCGTGGAATCGGGTTGCATATCTGAAACCTCCCGGTATGAAGCCGAGACCTTACCACCAGGCCACCGAAGTTCAGACAGCTAGTTGAATATCCATTAATAGAAGTAATAAGTTTATTGCATTTCACAAATAAATCGAACATTTTGTAAAAGTTTTATCATATTAAAATATTGATATTGAAACAATGAATGCATTCATAATATAAATATTGATAACTTCTTTATCGCAAAAATCTATTATAACTTAATAGATAACTTATCTATCCCCAGGTTAACGAATTAAATATTATGTTTCAGAAAACTTCAGTTTTCAAGTACCATATTGTTTTTCTTTATTTTTAAACTTTTTTTTCACAAAAAAATACTAATATTTCATTACATGGATGAAATGATGCTGAAGATATATAACACATCGCAATAAAAACGCACCTCATCCACCAAAAAGTAAAAACTTCGCAAGCTGTTACTGCCATCAATACCGACACCCAACCATAACAAACTCGGTAAACACACGTTTGGCCACGGAAAATACATGTCTGCGGTTTTCTTTTCCTCGGAAAATTCATAGTTCGGAAAAATGAATGCGGTCAGAAAGAACAGAAGCAAAAATAACGGCTATATATTGAGAAATCATCGCCATTTATAACAGAAAAGCCATTGGCAGTAACTCCTTGGCAAGATAAGGGCCATCCATCAAAGGCGCCGCTGGAGTCGACCTCTCTACTTTCGTGGCGAGAGACAGGCCAGTGAATCACTTCTTCCACTGTGGCCATCCCACTTTGGTCCAGCCCTGCCTACCACCTACGCCCCCCCCCCCCCACCGGTGGTAGAGAGATGAGGCCTGCACTGAATTAATTCGGAAGGTTTTGTAATATCGCTACCTCTTCAAGGTCATTAGCGTTTGAGAGATGGCTGAAGGTGAAGAGTTTTCGGTTTTCGATCAAGCCATCGGTTCTTTCAGATCTGAGGAAGCATTGTGAGTTATATTTGTTGATCTGGTATTATGTCCGGGATGACTGGTGTTAAGTATCTGTAAGAAGTCAGTCGATATGGGATAGAAATTCGACAAGATATCATTATTTTATAGAAAGAAGAAAAGGGTAAATTTATAGATGATAAATTATGTTTTTAGTGAAATATATTTATAATTAAAACTAAATTAGAAGATCAAAATCTTATCAAATTTAATCTAGATAAAACAGTAACAGCATATAGCAAACAGTAATAATAAAAACAGTACATGTGTTTTTTTATATTGTTTAGTTCTTTGAAAGTTAAAAATATCATGTAGCTAACTATAAATCTAATATTTTTTTATTTGTTTTTGTATGTCATAACTTTCAAATAATCGAAGGTTATAATGACAAAGTTTCTTGATTAAAGGATCATGTACATGGTATTGGAAAACAGTAAAAATTCAAAGCTTATAAGGTTTAGAATGATTACCTTTTAAATCGAGTACCATCATGTTGAAGGTCGCAGAATATTTAGAAAGAGAACTGCTGATTAAGATGTCCTTACAATCAGTTGCTCAAAAATTGTCATATATAATGACCTACAATAAACTTCGCAAGATTAGGATGACTTTTGGTGTACATTATATTCCAAGTGACTATTAAATCTCCGCATATTAAACTACTATTAGAAAACAAAACAAATTGATTAGATATAAGCTTTTTTGGAAATCTTGCAATTTTGAAGGAGCAAATCTTGTATTTATATAAATTTATTTCGTTAGTTAAACTGATTAACCAAGTCGATAATCCCTCAATATTCGTTATTCCGTACAAGAAACACAATTTTTTACAAACAACTATTAGAGCCTTTTTTTATCTGCTCTCATTCTATCAATGCTATTTCGCGCCATTTCGTAAATTTGTGTGTACTTGCATTGTTGCTATAGGATGATGACCTGCTGGTATCTTAACACTTTGTAAGATGGCGCTATATGACATTATCTGAATGCGAATGCTTTCGGTTCACATTAAATAGCAACAATGCAATTATTTTGTTGACCAATTCGAATGACATGTTAAACTAAGTCAATTCATAATGTTTTATTTAAATGAGCAGTTCATATTTAAGTCAGAATGAAAAATATTCATATGTAATCAGCATCTGATGAACATCTATTATTTTCTGCAAAAAAAAACAAGGGGTCTAAGACCCTGGCGATATAAATGGCGATTGAATTTTGGGGACATTGAATAATTATCAACATATGCATGTTAGTTAAAAAGTATCTTGTTAAATAGTTTGCTGTTATGTCGCAAGTCGACTTCCAGATCATCATATTAATAATTTTCAATAAGATAAAGCGAATATTTTTAACTTTCAGGAAATGGCTAAAATTAGTTTAAACTCTATACATCGATCAAGAGTTTTAACACTTAGTAAAATTATTTTATAATTAATTCATTCCTGATCTTTAAGTCAGTAGCACTTATGCAATTTTTTTTTCTCATTCTATTTCTAAGTTTGGAAAATATTCTCGTAATTCCATTTCTGCTAAAAATAAATAAATAAATGAAATAGAATACAATTTAATAAAAAAAAATGCCTCAATTCATAAGTTTAAAAATAAAGATTGGAAAATATTAATGATTACTTGAAAGAAATTAATTAAAAAGCTCATATAACTTTTTATGCAATATATCCTTACAAATATTTTTGCTTAAACATTTTGGAAAATCTGAAATAAAAAAGCATTTTTTTAAATTTCGCGAAGGATATATTGTTATAAGCTGTAATTGGATAATAAATTTGCTCTTATGTTATTTCAGACTGGAAATTTGATATAAATGACCTTAAAAGTTTTAATTTATTAAAATTTTAAACCATCCTCACTTCGGAAAATTGCGTACGTAATAAATTAATAGTACCTATTTATCTTACAGTGAAGTGTATAAAAACATACTCATTATTTCAAGGCTGCACTTTACATATTTTAGTAGAAAAAAATAGTTCAGAATCATATCGTTTATAAATATTTCTTTACTTTAAAATTTGAAAAGAAAAAAAGAATTCAATCACCCAAAAGATGTGATTTTGTAGCAGTTTTCAATTCTAAATATTTCAAAAAAATGGGTGAATTAACTTTCGGTGAATTGAATTTCATCTGAACATTCCGGAACGTTTTACTTATAAAAAAGGAATTATAAAAACATTTTCAAGGATTTATCGTTTCAAAATTTCGTCAATTTCATAATCTTCGTACATTTTGATTATATCATAATATTGAAAGTATGTTCTCTGTTCTAAATCAATAAATATCATCAACTACTTGTAGAAGCACAAATAGTGCCAGGAATGTATTTTATGTATTTTTAAAAGTAATAATTGCAAAGTTTATTTTTATATTAATTGCCACTCCAATGAGCAAGAAAACTAAAAATAGTTACAATGCATTGCCATATTTTTTTTCTTTGCATTAAATCTTAATCGTCAGTTTTATATCAGCGTTTTATATATTATAAAAGCTTAGATATTTAAGTAATATTTTTATTAGTCCAAGGGTTAATGAACTCAAAACACTTAATTTTGAAGGATTTGTTAAATAAATCATTTAATAATTCTATTTAGATAAATATGTAGCTTTTAAAGCTCAGACACTTTAATATTTGTATTTGGTGTCCATATATTTTAAAATTATTTTAACCATACATATTAAAAGCAATAACACATTATTTTGACTAATATTTACCGTTACGGTAAAACGTAGCATTACTTTGCAAAATATTGATTCAATAATTAATGAAATTTATAACAGAATTAATTAATCACTTGAACAAGATGTGTAAGGTTTTAGCCATTCTGTAATTTGCAAATATAATAAATTAGTTACGAACTTATACAAATATTTTTTTCTTCAGTAGTTATTCATAAATAGGCTCTACAGGATTAGCTTAATTAGCTGTCTCGACAACGCATGAAAAATAGGTCGCCAAGTCATCGCCAATAATGTATAACTTAATTAAACTCAGCAAATTACCCAAAAGCAATTAACCATTTATTAATTCAATAATTACGAAAGATAAACACTTTTAATGCGTTTATTTTATCCTACTAAACTGAGATAAAAGTGAAATAAGGGTTTGCATGAAAGAAGAGAGGCTGTAAGCCTGGAGAATTTTCCTGATGCCTTTACCATTTGCATAATTTGTAACGAAAACCTTGTTATTCACTTTTAAATAAATTTTATAAAGAAGTAAAAATGTAAAAACAATTTTTCTTTTGGTGAAAATTCAATAATTTAGTGAGACAGGGCTGGAGAATGTATTTTATTTAATGAAAGTTATCTTGTTTTTTAATGCTTTAACGCTCTTGAAATGCTACATTTTCCTTTTTTTACTTGAACATTTTTTTTTTTTTTTGATTAGCGGGCAGCTATTGAAAAGATTAAAAGTTCATCAATAAAAAAATAACACTAAAAGAACATCAAAAGACTCGGCTTATTTTTTGTTCACTTTTTTCATTTATTTTTTTGTTTAGATACAATTTTTAATAAGGATTACATTTTTTTTAATCTTTAAAGATTTCAGAATTAATGGTTAAAATATTTTTTTTCTAACTGCAGTAATATTTTTAATTCACATAAAAGTCCGGAACTAATCATTGCGGCAATTTGTAACACATTATATTTTACAAGATTTATCCACATTTCAGTTTGATTCTTGTAGTTCCATTTTCTTCTTTCTATTTTATTATGTACTCACAAAGATCAAATATATCTCTAAGGATTCACCTTTTTAAGAATCTAGCAACAGATCACTTAAAAAAAAAATTCTAGCTGACCTGACTAATTTGAAAAGAAAAGAATAATTGAAAAATGAACATAGCGACAGAATTAATAAGAAATGAAAACAACAACAAAAATTATGAGGGGGAAATAAAAGTTTTAAGGAAAAAAATACATAAGAAGAATTTAAAAAGAAAAAAAAAGGCTGAAAGAAAAAAGTTTTGAACTAACATATAGATCATGCAGTAATAATAATCAGATTCTGAGAAAGAAAAAAAATTTAGTTAACATAGAAATAATGCAATTATAAAAAAAGATTCTGAAAAAGAAAAATGAATTTTCATAATTTCAACATGTGCGTGTAGTAAATCGATCAGCATATTATATACCAGTATATTATACAAACATTCCATTTCAAAGCAGCATTATGCTTAGTCTCGGATAGACCATATAATTCTGAAATGCGTTCAGATGACGAGGATAGGGTACCCCCTCTTTGAATTTCCAAATTCGAAGTTAATTTCCAACGGGAATTCGCTTCCAGTTCACCAAAACCACTTACATAGGATTTTTGTGTGAATTCAGGCCTCCAACCAGAGGTACGCCGGTACCGGAACTATGACATTAAAACACTGACTACTATGATCAGCAATTCTTATGTAGGCAAATAAGTTCACTGCTGAATTTGAAAAACGTAAGTAAAGTTTCTGTGCCAATATATAGTATCATTCCTAGCTTTAACATCAATTCTGATGCAAAATGACTTCTATGTTGATTCGGTAAATACTTTTTTTACATATTTAACTGTAATCAATGAATAACAATTATTGCCACTATGCTAAATAATAATAAACTCAGGAATTTTAATTAATAAAATAATGGTAAATGATTAATAATTTTAAATATTGCTTCTTTTTTATAATTTGACCATTTATACGAGATAAGTTGTTATAATAGAATGCAAGTTTTGAAAGAAAAAAAAATCTGATGCTAAAATCAACAAAAATTTTTGATATCTTTCATGTATTTTATAAACAAATAACTAAGCTATAAAAAGTAGTTATTATAACGGAAAAGCAAATACATTAAAAATATATATATTTAAGAGTATAGTTACTTCGATCTCTTATAAATTGATAAACTTTTATCATTAAGGATTTGCATAGTTATATTTATTATTTTTCTTCTTGAATTATTCAACACATTTTTTTCTCTTCAAAAAATGTTTTCTACTGTTTAAGTTAATTATTATAATTACCGAAAATTATTGAATGTCAAACTTTCTTATATTAGTTGTTAACCTTATTTTTAATTAAAAATAAGATGTTCAATCATATATTGATATTTTAAATAAGTAAACTAGCAATTATTTACTTAGTTTTTAAATTTATATAATTTCATATCACAGAATTTTGAATCGAATAAAAAATATTTTCCTTTTTATGATATATGTTGTTTTCTTCAATTATCTAATACATTATTTTTTATCTATTAATACATTATTATAGTTACCTAAAATGATTCAATGCCAGTATTTCTTACATTATTTGTGGACCTTATACACAATTGCTTGTGGTTTAGATATTAAAAGAAATATGGTATTGGTATTTTACATAACTGAACTAAAAATAATTCACTTGGATCTAAATTTATTTAATTTTCTTTCACAGGATTTTGAATCGAAACTAATACTTTTTTCTGTTTATAATAATTACATGAAAGTCTTATAATCTATAATGTTATAACTATGTTTTAAAATGAAAACACAAATTTAGTTTTGTAATATGAAAAAAAAAAAATATTGCATGAAACATAAAAGTCTTGTAGTTTATTTTACTGGTATGAGTAAATAGGTAAAAAAATATTCATATAGCAGAATATCTTTTAAATACGTTCTAAGACTGAAACAGATGCTATTACAATATAATAATATCAGAGTGAGCAGATGCGACTACAATATAATGATATAAAGACTGAGCAGATGCGAGCATAATATAATGATCTACAACTGAACAAATGCGAGCATAATATAATGATCTAAGACTAAGCAGATGCGACAGCAATATAATGATGCAAGACTGATCAGATGCAACTACAATGTAATGATCTAAGATTGAGCAGATGCTATTGCAATATAATGATCTAAGTATGAGAAGATGAATTACAATGTAATGATCTAAGACTTAGCAAGTGTGACTACAACATAATTATGTAAGACTGAGCAAATGCGACTACAGTATAATGATGTAAGATTGAACAGATGCAACTAAAGTATTAAAGATTACCAGTTAAATCTTCAGAGAAGCGCGCTAAAATAGCCTACAGCATGGTTTAGCCATTTTATATTCAACTGAAGTTTTCTCAAATAAATAAAAAAAAATCTCAATTGTCACTACAAATGCGGGCTAGAATATAACTGATACACGAAGAGAAATAGCCCATAAAATACGCATGTATCAACAAAAGGATGTCTTGCACATCCTTGAAAAGAAGCAACATAATCTACTTTTACCAGATCCCTTTATTTTTGGACCTCATCTCTTTAAACTGTCATTGGAGCAACAACATAACGATTGAAGGGATGCTGTATATATTGTAAATTCCATCAACATTCATCACAGAGTTGTTTTTGATAATGACGTGAATCATAACGCAAAGCAGTGAGTCAAACCTTCCAAAATACTCAGCAAGTAAGAGTCTTTAAATCACCACCCAGGGGGATGCGACAGATCGCACCACGATCACATTTTACTGTTCTGTTCCAAAATTTAAAAAAAAATATTTTCTCCTCCATCAAATTTTAACTTCAAACCTTCCCTTACCGATACTAAATATAAGAAAATCTTCCCTGAGACTTAATGGTTTGGATTTCCCTCCTGGAATCTAGCCTTGTTTTGATCAAGTAGCGTTTAATTTTGAAATATTTTTGACTGGAATTCCGAAACGGATTTCTTTCTTTACTCTAGATTTATTTAAAGAAACTTGGTGTTCCATTTTCTGTATTAATTTTAAGTTATTTTGATTTGACTATTTCATTCAGATAAGGAGAAAACATTTTAAATATTTTTCAATTTCTTAAATTTTAAATAATTTTAGTTTAAAAAAATTTGAATGTGTACTATAATTAATAGTTTTTTTAAACTATAACATAACAATATAATTGATATTAATAATTGATTTATAATATAATTGTTATGATTAA
>JAPMOR010072832.1:0-10484 GCA_026543865.1 Argiope aurantia
AAATTTATTATCTTGGAGAAAGAACTTTCTATGTCTATCTCAGTGTACGAAATTATTTTTAAGATAACTTCTATTTTTGAAGTTACTGCAAGTTTTTGAAACTTCGTATTTCCATTAAATGCCATAATGTTGGTGCTCATATAATCAGGACGATATCAGAGTCTCCGCCATTTCTTAAACTGTCACGCCACATTAACTCTTTTATCCAACCATTGCAGATTTAACATATAATAGGCTCCCACTGTATACAATCATGTCTAACATCTGAAGAATTTGTAGGAACGACCTTAGCACAAAATTTTCATAAAATTCCCTGAAGTATAATCGATATGATTCCTTATATCTTCACAAATCGATTGTTTACTAACCCTTTGCTCTCGAATGATGCCACTCGCTCACCATTCAAGACTGTGCATCATTTTGACGCTTGATTGATTTTTCAATTTAGATTGCTAAAAACGCCTGCAGAATGGCAAAAAAGGTGTAGATTCATTTTTTTCAGGGAAATTCAACTTAAAATAATTGTATGTATTTATTTTTGGTGTAATAAACAAGTCATGTATTAAGTGAATAATTATGTATCGAATTATTTTTCCGAGTGCAAAGAGTTAATCTATACTACTATTATAAATTTGAAAGTTTGGATGGATGGATGTTTGTTAGTCAATCACGCCAGAACGGCTGAACAGAATTTAATGAAATTTAGCTGAGAGATAGATTATAGTCTGGAATAGGACATAGGCTACTATTTATTCCGTTTAATTGAGTGGTTAATTGTTTATTAATTAAAAACTAACTTTCCCGCCAAAAATCGCCAAATGGGTAAAGATTTCAGGGTTGGTTTTTTTTCCCACTCCAATGAGATTAGGCTTAACATGATTTTGACTATTATTTCAAACGATTCTGTTTATTTCCTTAGGGTTCGAAACATTTAAAATTAAACATTGTTAATTAATCGATCTTTCGGATTCATTCTGAAGTACTTTTGAATTAAAATAAAACAGAATAAAGGAAATTAAAAATTTATAATCTATATTGCGTTACCCCAACTGGTGTAGAAAATTCATACATTTGTGTTGCCCCAATTGGCGTTGAAAATTCACGCATGCGCAGGAATAACAAAAGATAAAGTCATTGATGTTATAAATTCTAATCTATTTCCACGCGTACGAAGTCGCGGGTAAAAGCTAGTGTTAAATAAAGGGAAATAAAAGGTTTGTATGAAATGATGCCAACCAATGATTCAAAACTTCATTTCAAATAAAATGAGGACTATCATAAAATTTCTTTTCAGACCTTCGTTTCTTTTTATGGTTTAATTTTCATTATTGATACTAATATCGAGTTTTTAAAAAATAAGGACAGGCATAGGCAAAGAATGCATGCATTTCTGTCGATAGAATATATTTGTGAAAAAGAAGAAAACTTTATTTATAAAAGTATTTGTTGGGAAGTTTAGAAACTTATTTATGATTTTCTAAAATGAAGGGGCTCTTCATTTATTTTAACTCTCATTCCATATACAGAATAAATATAACTTTTAAAAGAAAGAATTAAAAACATTAGATTTGAATTAAATAAAAAACGATTCAGTTATTGTTGATTAGCTTTATAATTTATCGCGCATGTTTCTATTGAAAAATTATTTAATTTATACATTTTGATTTATAAAATGAAATAGTATTATTATACATTAATATTTTGCATAAGGAAAAATATATATAAAAAGTTTCACCGTAAAAAATCATTTTGTTTTTGTATTTAAAACATGCAAGAATAATATATAATAATTCTTTAAAATAAAGAGCAAGCTATTGTTTATATTTCAATTTGAAATCATTTTAGATAATTAACTACTTTTCAATTTAATAGTCTAAATTTTTTTCTTTCAAATATTTTTATTTCTTAAAAAATACTCGGATATTTTCATGATTTTAGCTGCAAATGTTTCTTCAAATTATATTTAACAGCTTTCAAACTTTATATATGTAGCCGGCGATTCATTCTAAAACTTTTAAAACCTTTATAACTTTCTTTATTTAAATTACAACTTAACGATAATTATTAGTCACTTTATTTCATAATTATACCTCAGGAATTAGTTCTTGTAAATCACGCGACAGCAAAAAATATTGATTCGATAGGAATTTCAAAATATTCGAATATCAGAAAGATTTTAAAACTTGTGTTTGCATCAGATGGCATTCACAGTTTGTTTTATTTTCGTTTTTTTAAGTAAAATAATATTAAATATAGAAAGCGTGTTATTTCTTTAAAAATAAACTTTTCGCTGCCCCCCCCTAAAAAATACATAGCTCAAAAAATGTATTATAAAAATAAGTTTTCTGAATAATTTTTGAACTAATGTCATTATATATGGAAATGAAAAATAAATTAATTTCTTAACATTTTTCCTTTTTTTTCCGATTTTTTAATTCCAAAATTTTTCACTCAGTAGGGGCGATACAAATGTGCAGAATGACAAAGGCTCCAAGCAATCAAATCGCAGACTATTGATGTATAGTTATCTATTTCTATGCTTTTCAAACATATAGAAATATTTCCATGGAATTGAAAAACTTTCATTTACTTTAGAATTACAGAATTCACAGAAATATTAATCTTTATTTAAAATTAAATACTATTTTAACAATAATAAACACTATATTTAAAAAAATTGTGATGGATACATTTTAAGATCTTCTTTAGCTGCTGCGGATTGTAATAGGTTATATATGTGCATAAGTTTGAATTATATTAAAGAAATGGGTTTAAAAAAAACATGCAATAATAACGTTTTGTTCTATAAAAGAAAATTCATTCAGATATTTTCTTCTCTTTTTTGCAGCTACTATACGAACCCCCTTTTTTGAAACTGGAAAAAATCAAGACGATCGGAAGTACTTACATGGCTGCAGCTGGTCTGCAACCTGGAAGAAATTCCAGCAGGACTTCCTACGAGGTGAGGCATCATTAAAATACATAAGATGAAAATTCTCGAAACTATTCTTGTAACGAGATCCGCTTGCAAACTAAATCAATTATCTCTTCAATACCTTTTTTGAACAACCTCTGTTGCAAGGCAGCATGATGAAAATGTTTATGGAGTAAAAGTAGAAAAATTGAAAGAGCTCCAATATTATTGAGTGTGTAGATTTTTATGTAAACACTCCAAATGAAATTTTTATTTAAAAAAATTGTGGTATTGAAAGATTGTTAGTTGATGCATTGATATAGCCTTTCAAAACTTGGACTGATAAGAACCCCTTGCATTTGGTGTTGAAGCGTAACTCTGGAATTTGAATATGTTTTAAAGATTTTATTTTTCTTATTTTTTCTTCCTGATATTAGGTAATTTTAAATTAATATTCATCAACATTTTTAAGTTACATTATGTTCATAGACAATTGTATTTTGTTCAAAATTGTGTCAGTAAAACAAATACACATTCTATTATACTTTTATAAAAAAAAATTACCCTCAATTTTTTTATAAAAATATAATACAAGGGATATTTGCTTAACTGGCTCAATTTTGAATAATATAGCCATTTAACAACAATTTTGAACAAGTCAGTTAAGCATATACCCATTATATTATACTTTTATTTTTAAAAAATTAAGAGTATATTACCTTTTAAAACGGGAAAACACTTGATAACAATTTCCATTTGATTTTGTTAGCTTAAATATATCAGTTTTCTATCTTCATCTTTTCAAGGTAAAATTAAAATAAAGGGCTAAAAATAAGCATTTATGTTGCGGGGTATACATTCGTGGCACAGACAACAAACTGAGTGTAATCTGTGCTACAGATTTCTTATTTTACAGATATAGAAGTAATGCCACATAATGTAATATTTGTACCCTTAAAATCTGTTTCGTAACACGGTTGAAAAGGTTATTCTATTCGTGGAATGCGATAATAGCACCAGCCTTAAAAAAAATGCCATCTTTTATAGATAAAATTTGAGAGTTCTGTTAATAATATGGTACTTTGTATGCTTATTTTAGAGCTTTGGTCAACAGGAAGAAGATGCTACTCAGAATGTGCTGGTTATGACTAAATTTGCGATGACTATAATGGATGCCTTGCAAGAAATGAATGAAAGGTTTCAACAGCATTTCCACCTCAGAATCGGTAATCATTTTTTAGAATAATTCTTAACATTTTAATATGAAATTTATTTAATGAAGTTGTCGTTCTTGTCATTGAATAGGAATATTTAGTATAATTTCTTTCATGATTTCTTTTTTTGGCACCAAAAATTGTTACCAAACAATCTTATTTGCTAAGTAAATTTTGCTAGTAAACCAAGCTGTATTAAGAACCAACTAAAAATTAAGACTGGATCTAGTAACGGCCGTTATTAATACGACTTCCTGCAATAATTTCTAGACCTTATTTATTCACAGTTGCCAATTTCACTTAACTGCTATATTACTCATGACTCTTAGAAACAATATACCATTGTTAAATATTATTTAGGATGTGAAAAATTCAATATCGTTTTTCGCTAGAAATAGTAGTTTAAACCGTGGGCTTTGTAAGGTACAAAATCTATAACTGGAATATGTTTAAAATCGCTTAAAAATAATGTTTGTATTGCAAAATAACTCAAAAACAATGAAAAATGTCATTTTTATGCTTATATAAGGGATACAAAATTTACCGCTTTTACTGGTCCACGAGGAAGAAATGTCTGAACTATACTTTTCATGTATTTAATTAAAATAGTAAGTAAAAATAAACGAACCAGTTGGCCTACCCAAACCACTGGTCCCTTTCTCAATTTTTGCCACATATGAAAGGTCATAACCTGTATCAAGGTTGTCAAGTGTCAACCACTATCACTTGTAGCTTTTTTTTGTGTCCCTAGATTAAAAAGAAATGAAATATATTTGTTTATGCATATTGATTCGTTTATTTTATTAAAATATCATGAGAGAGGTATCTGGATGAAAATTCTCTTTTTGTTCGTCGCTGAATTTTTAGTGAGAAATCCAAACAAGAATGTAAAAAATGCATCTTAAGGCGCATATAACAGTCCATTGCTTTGTATAATTATAGTAGATTGTAGTAGTAGGAGTTTGTTGGAAAAAAAGCTGAATATCTATATTTCCCATTTTATTTTTCGATCACGTAATATATCTTCGAATTTTCCATGTTTAATCAAAGATCACTTTTGAGGACACAGAAATTCTTTCCGCGGGCTTAGATTTAACTATTCGAATAATGAAATTTGTCCTATTTTTATCTACTACCTCATTAAAATGTTTGAAAAATTGTACGTTTGAATGAGAAGATGGAAAAATCTTGTATTTATTAATGAAATATATACAACAGTTTTCATTCCAAATATAAATGATTCACGCTTTGGCCATTCCTTTCGATTATGATGATATTTTCTGCTATGTCTGCTATCCCATTTATACATAAAACCCTACAAAATGTAATGTAAGCAGAGCTGCAAGCTCGTTAACAAATCAATGTTGTGATGTAAAAGTCATACTTTTTATATTAAATTTTTATCAACAGTATTTCCATGGTTTTCTTTCATGGCATTTGTTTAAACTAATGCACGGAAAGAAACTTGCCATCGTGCAAATGTATTGCTTTCAAATTAAGTTTAATGAATCTACGAATACTATTCATTGAAAAAACTCTACTTTCAGTCTATGTTTGCGTTAGTTATTTTCTCCTTCTTTCAAACTTTAAGTCAGTTCTCCCACCCAGTATCCTGGAAAGTACAGAAAGATTCAAATGTAAATAAGTCTTATATTAAGTATAATTTAATTAATAATAAAGTTATGACCTAGATTCAATGCTCTCACGAAGTCTTTGTTTTCCACATCTTTATGCACAAAACGTTTAAAGTCTATTATTTATTCAGAATTTTTTCATTTAGGAATTGCTGTGGGACCTTTGCTAGCTGGTGTGGTGGGTTCATCTAAACCACAGTACGACATATGGGGCGATACTGTCAACATTGCTAGTAGGATGGATAGTACTGGTGTTCCAGGTTTTATTCAAGTAATTCCTTTTTTTTTTCCTCTATTATTCATTTCGAAAATTTTTCATAAAAAAAAATTGTATTAGTTCATGCACAATTTTTTTTTTTCGAATTTCACTTTTTTTATTAAATAACCTGCCATTTTTTTTTGTTTTTTTGCAAATTTTAAATTAATATATGTAGCTGATTTACGAGGATTTTTCGTTATTCTGCAGCTGTCAAAAGATTTTTCTTTTTTCATTTTAAGTTCTGTATATTAAATGCATTGTATATTTTGAAGCTTTTTAATTTGAACGTATCAAAAGTATTTAGTATGGAATTAGTAAATGTTTATACACAATTCTAAATTAAAATCAACTGTCAAAATGTATGGATTAATTCAGATTCTATTTCGACTTTGCACTATGTATAAAGGCGGTAAGAAAAACTCCATAATGTATGGCTAAAAACACTTACTAAATACTTTTCTAAAAACACTTACACGATTAATAAGAGATATATGGTGTAGAAAGTTGGGGACTGGAAAAGGGAACCCTCAGACTTGTATTACCTAAAGGCCCTCCAGAGGTTTTAATCTTGCCTTGTACTCAGACAGCGCTTTTTATTTATTTTTTTACACATTTCTGTGTCATAAAAAAAAGTATCTCTCAACAGCATATACTCCATTAACTAGCTATATTGATGTTTATTATGTTACTAAGCAAACCTGTTTATTTGTGTGGCAATTCGTATTCTTGTACTGGCATGACTTTTCAGGGGAATAAACAAGTAAAGATATGTGTTCATTTTCTTGGCAGTGTATTAAAAAATATTTTTCTAGCTTGGGAAATAAGAATTACAAATTATCAATTTAACAATAATAATTCTTCCTCTATTTTGCTTTCTTGTATATGAAGTACCCAAAGAAAAAATATTATTATCGTTTAAAGATTAGAGCTCGAAATTTTAAAGCATCTGCACATTTCAAACTTTCTGACTTGGAAAAAAAACACATTTCAGGAATTATTCTTCGTCTTGGTATGAATACAATAACTCAAAAGCCCTTTCAGGTTGATGGGCGAAATTTGGTATAGGATCTTTACACCAAATTTGTAGCTTTCTGTCAAATTTTGAACGAAATTTTTTCAAAAAAGCTTATTTATCCTGCTATTTAAGTACAAATTAATAAAGTACAAAATACCTACAAAACGAAAAGAACTAGATGGATGAAATTTGGTGCAGAAATTTAGCATCTGAAGAACAGCTCTGTATATAATTTGGAATCAAATCTGTCGGAGTGGTGGCCTTCTTTCAGTTTGTATTTTTAAAAGCATGTAAATGCTATAATTCAAAGACGCAGCAACTTAGATAAACGAAATTCGGTCCCACAATTTTAACGTACAAAGTGATATCTTTCTCAAATTTTGCATCGCATCTGGCGAGGAGTTAACTGTCTGTCGGTCTGAACTTTCACATGCATGTAAATGCGATAACTCAAAAACGCAATGATTTAAATGAATGAAATATGGTATGTGGTTTTCTGACTACAATTGCAGTTCTGTGCCAAATGGAAAAATGGTGCCTTTATATATATATATATATATAATATGTAATATGTAGTGACGAGCGCCATCTGCTGGCCAACAGGTGCTGATGCTTGTTAGACGGAGGGCAGACGAGATGGGTCTGAACGAAAGTCAGGACGTGTGAGACGAGACGGGTCTCTGAACGAAAGACGCGACGTAACACGTGAATTAATCCTGCGACGTTTTCGACGAAATCTATTTAATGTTCATTTCTTTTGTTAATGTAATTGTTCATCCTAAATGTAATTAAATGTGCGTGATTCTAAATAGTAGTGATTCCTGAGTCCTACATATATAATATATGATTTTGGTATTTTTGTGTTAACTTCATTCCTCCGGTTAATCGTCGAAAAGTACACAGATCGCATTCTAAAATGCTCTTTAATAAATACTGTTCATCAATGGCTTTCGATTAAGAATATGCAAGAAATTTTCAGGGAGATTCCGTTCACTGTCAAGTACGCTTTTAATTTTTGCATAAAAAAAAAAGATTGAAAAAGCATCTATGAAACCAAAATATACTAGTTAAGTGGCAGAATTTAAAAAAATAAAATTGGGAAAAAAGGGGGCTTTTTGTGGGCTAAAAAGAGGTATAAAGCAAAGATTTTCTAGGTTAGAGGATTATTCACGGGTTTACTTAACATTTTACATATATTTTAAGAATTATATTATATATTCACTGACTGAACTAAAAAAAATAAGTCATATTTTTATCCGTTCTTTAAATATTGGGTTTCAAATAATAATAATAATAAAAACATAAAATTTTCTATTTTTTTCGCACTGTGAAGAATTAAAACAACTATAAAACATTTCTAAATGAATAGCTTACTTTTTCTTTACTTCAAGAACTGTGCATTAAATTTTAATTTATAAGGTTTTCTAATAATATAATCTGATATATAAATATGAATTTTTGTTTGTTCGTACTTTATGCACTGTCGTACCGTTCAACCGACTGCGATGAAACTTGGTCAATTTATTGCTTGCGCGAAAGGTTATATTTTAAAACTGACAAAAGACAAACGGTAAACGGTACATGTCATTCGGAGTTAATCGCACATATATCAAACAAAATAAAATTATTATCATTGATGTCAATCAATGTGAGTGAAATGAAATCTAAAATATTTAGTGCAAGGGCTAATTTTCTTCTTCTCATTAATGAATAGTTATCTACAGACGATGTTGTCATTCGGCGTGCACAATATTTTGTCTGCGGCAAACCGCACATATTATTCAGTTATGCCGGGTTTACACTTGGCCAGTTGCCCTGACGGAACAACATACCGCTGTATTGTATTTTTCCCTTAATGCGCATGCGTTTGTAGAAATTGGCGGGCTTTTTGACGTGAAAAAAATTGATCACTTATCATAGATTAATTCCGACAATTTTTTACTCTTTATTCTTTCTGATGCGAGGTTGTTGTTGTTTTTTTAATTTTATTTCCCATTTCTTTTCTATAGTTTCCTAATTTTAGGTATGTTGACCTTTTTTTTTAAATTTTACCATGCTTTTTTGTGTAAATATCCATCCTTTTAATACGTAACACAGTAAAAAAGAAAAATTTAGGGACGCCAAAATGGCAATTTATAGCCAAGCATGGAATGCCTGAATCTTTTATAAAATTGTAGCAAATATAAATCTTTTCTGTGCACACGCTACCAACTAGCCGTCTTATAAATGGATGAGTGTAAATCCGGCATTTATCTCACACATACAAAATAGGCACAAAAAATAAGCCAATTCGAACTTCTCAAACAAACGAGGCAATAAAGCGATCGCTTACGAATTGCAAATTCACGTGCTTCAGAATCTGATGATCAATATGCAGCAGGAATCAAAAGATAATGTTCATAGGCTACCTGATCACACGCATCAGAATCAAAAGACCAATATGTGGCGAGAAGCGAGGCAACTATTCTTAACGGAAAGTCGACTGGAAAATAGAGCTCATTCCATGCATTCCCATTATTCCCACTGACATGCCTTTCGATTTCAAACGACTGCGTTTTCCCATTTAACTTGCATTCTCGATGACCATCAACAATTCGCTAGGTCAGTCACTTCAAGCGTGCGGATTGAACCTAGAAAATCCATGTTTTTCACATGACATTTGTATATTGGATGCTCACGAGTCGGACAGCCAAGAAATTTATTTGTTTTTGCTGAAAACAAAAAACCAAAAAAATATTGTCTACCCTAAAGCTCTTAAATAATAAAGTAAAAAAAAAAGAATAAATGTTATTTGCTATTTATACTCTCCTTTATATACCATTCAATTTCAGTTAATGTACCCATTGTCGACAAGAAAAGAAATGCCATTCTTTCGATCATTTCTAATTTAAAAAGACAGCTATTTTAAATTTCAAACGATATTTCCAAAATTATTTCTTTTGTGGCAGCAATGCACCGAGTACCTGCTAGTCGTCAAATATAAAAATCAATATAATATTCCAAAAAATGGGCATAGAAGCAAAATTCAAACGATTTTATAAAGAAACCTGTTTCAACAAAACTAAGTATTGTTAGGACTAAATTTTTAAAAAATTTAGAATTTCACCAAAAAGAAATAAACCTTTTGATGTTGTCACTTATCTTAAAATCGGATAGAAAGAACCCATTATTAATAGACATTTACTTACAGGTAACAGAACCAGTTGCAGAGATACTGAAGGAGAGCACAAAATATGAAATTAAATGTCGAGGACAGACTTTCATTAAAGGTAAAGGCATGATGACGACGTACTTGGTGCAGCCCTGTGAAGTGACGAGACTGTAACAGAATGACTGAGTAGCATCGCAGCAAAAGCATTTCTCTTCTCAGAACA
The DNA here is from genome assembly GCA_026543865.1 of Argiope aurantia. Taxonomy (NCBI): domain Eukaryota; kingdom Metazoa; phylum Arthropoda; class Arachnida; order Araneae; family Araneidae; genus Argiope; species Argiope aurantia. The sequence continues at coordinate 10,411 of JAPMOR010072832.1, forward strand.
GCACACAAGATTTCTACATAAGAAAGAAAAGAAAATTCATTTTCATCATCAGCTTTCTGTTCATCTCCTGTTCT
>JAPMOR010072845.1:0-29076 GCA_026543865.1 Argiope aurantia
AAAATCTAGAATAAATACAAATACAAGACATTCACTTAAAATAAATCATTAGATGAATTTAAATAATAATTTAAATTCATTTAATAATAAATTCAAATACAAAACATTCATTTAAAATTTCATAAAACATTCATTAATTCAAGAATTTCATTTAAAATGAGGCTTTTTTTTCATAATATATAAATACGATAAATATTTATCAATAATTCGATAGAGATTTATCAAAATTTATCAAGAATGTTGCTAAATTTCCTTAAATATTAATTAAATTTTAAGATCATGTTAGTTAATAATTTTTTAATTCATGCTTTGCTTAAAAAGGTGGAATTTCACATAAAATTACTTAAGTTGCATTTTATACAAAGAAACAAGTTTAAAAAAACATATGTATGTAAATAAAAAATATTTAGCAAAACATTATTGAAAGATTTATATATAAATTAGGCAAAAGAGCTTTGAACAGTGCTGTTACATAAACTAAGTCATGCATATTTTTCGTATCTATTTCTAAGATAGATATTTTCAGATGTTGAAAGAGATATAAAGCAAATACTTTGACTTTTAAATTGTATTATCTTATAAATCAAACCTGCTTTACTATCTGATTTACTCAGTATCTTAGTTCAAAGTGTCAGTTTTTTGTTAACAGTGTAAGTTTTTTGATAATTAACATCTGTTTTTAACTTATGATATCATGATTACGAATTTAAATTTCTGATATTTTTCTATTTGATTGCATATAAATAATTTTTCAACGCCCGAGTGACACTTATGAGTATAAAAAAGCAAGCTGAAAAAATGAAGCTTTAGTTTGAAAGTTCGCTTCAGCTGCAAAACACCATAAACTAATTAAAGGTGAGCATTTGATCTTTTCTAATTTTTCTAATAGAAAAAATAAGTAAAATTTCGATTATTTTTAACACAAAAATTCCTCATTTGTTTCAAATAACTATTGTAGGAAACAAATCGAGTTCAGTGCTCGATATCTTCCAGAACGATATTTCAAAAATTTATAGAGCCCAGTAAAATTCCATTATTGGATAAACATTTACAATAATTTTCTTACTGGATCGTTTCTTAAAATTTTTTGTGTTTCTCATTTTTAGTGTTTCTCATTTTCACAATGTTTCATTTATTTTGACTCTCTTGTAAAAAGTATGCAAAAAGGCAGTACAATATTTATCTCCAGCCTTCCATGCTTCTCTTCGCTATAAAATTATTGTATTCCGCCAAAAAGAGTTTATTTATTTTTTTCTATTTATTCTATAACCCAAAAAAATTAGGAAGCTACTATATAAATGAAGTTTTATATGTTTAGTTCAAAAGGTTTTCATACTGCACTCGAATCTTAAAATTTAAATTTCTTAAAATATTCGATATTCATAGTGTAAGGTTAAGTACAAGGCATATTACATTGTAAAATATGGGTAAAATTATGAGAACAAATCTCTGCTAAGTTTTTAGAGAATATTTAGATGGTTTCTATCTCAATAATTACAGAAATTATTCTATTCTAAGCTCTTGAACCTGCTATAAATAGAAATATTGAATTAGAATTTTATTTATTGTAAATTCTTACTTCAAAATACCTTTAAATATAATCTGATAGTATTAATATATCCGATTTTAATCAATGAAGCTGTATTCTGTATTTTTTTTTTTTTTTGAAAAATTACCAACGTGTTAGAAATGTGGATTTTTCTATTCTAGTTGTTTATATTAACCTATAATTATATTCTTTTTATTTTAATGCCACCCCGCAGTGTGTTTCCGAAACCTACAATTACAAATCAGTATAAAGTGTGTCTGATTCGTTATTAAAAGCCATTTTTAAGATACTCAGAAACTAAAAATTAAAACTCTTTTAGAGAAATTTTAGATTTTAGTAAAATAAAACATACAGATTTTTTTTTTAATTTCCAATACGGTTTTATTTTGATATTGAAATTTATTTCTAACAGATTTTTTTTCCATTGTATTTGTTGTTAATTTCTATACTTTTCTTAAATTATGAGATCAGTTAATTAATTGTTCTATACATTTTGTCAGATATGATAGATTTTACAGTTAATCTTTTTATGTTTTTAGATGTTTCGCCTTGTCGTTTTTGCTTGCATTGCTTTGTGTCTAGTACAAGGAGTGAGTATTTCTTTTCTAAAATTCTGGACAGTCTAATAAACATAAATACTATCCCTTCATCTTCATTTCTGAACCTTTTGTACCAACGAACTTTGCAGATATTTTTAAATTCCATCATAATATGAACTCCCGTAAAGGAAAATTCCACATTATGAAAAAGATAGAAGCTGATTAGATGTACCTAGAATTTTGTTTATCATGTAGTAACCAAGTTTCTCAATGAGTAAAAATTATCTGAAATGTATCATATACAACTACATAATATCTAGATCGTAGTGCATATTTCTATGTAAAATAACTGTTTACGATTAAGTAAAATACGTGTTTTCCTTCTTAATGGTTAATATTGTTGAAAATTGTTTACTCAGTCGTTCTTTATCAGCTCTTGTTTCTTTAATTTTTACTTACAATAAACTTGATCAAAAAAATGACAAAATAAAATATACACATTGCCTGCCAAAATCCCATAACGCATTATGATAAATATTAAGGAACAGATAGTTCATTTCATTCTATACTAAATAATCTGCACATTTTCGCTCCTTTTTATATACTAATTTACTATAATTTTATATAGTAATTTTTATTAATACTTTATATCAGGTTTTGGGAAAAAGAAATCCATTATTTTTATGTGAATCTCAAGACATTATTTAACATGTTTCGGATTATCAATTTTTGTCAAATATGCACCGTTTTGTTCTATAATTTGTTGCCATTTTAAAGCTAGCTTCATAATGTATCTCTCTTAATAGTCTTGATCCCTATTGGTGAAAAACTCTAGTAATCGATTTTCACAATCTTCTCTTGATGCCAATTTTTTTATAATTAAGGAAGCTTTGCAATGCAAAAAAAACATGGTAATAGCTTGGTGCCAACTCCGTACTATATGATGTATGTACCAAATTTTTCCATGCAAGCTCCCGAAGTTTCTGGAGAGTCACTATATATTATGAGGCCTGGCGTTGTCCTGATGAAAAACACCTCTTCTTGACAACTCTGGATGTTTCTGTTCAATTTCTAGCTTCAAACAGTCCAGTAGAGATTCAAATTTAGTGTTTGGCCATATAAAAGCAACTCATAATAAATTATTCCTTTCCAATCCCATCAAATGCACAACAGAACCTTCTTGACCGTTAGTCCTCGTTCAGCTACCGTTTGAGCTCCTTCATCACGCTTTAACTACAAACGTTTTCGTACAATTTAGTTGCATGTGTCCAATTTCTCATCCCCAGTCACCCTTTATTTAAGAAATTTGTCGATTTCATTTCATTTGGGCAAGGTTCACAGATGGAAATTCGATCCATCATTTTTTTTGTGTGTGTGTAAATTGCTGTGGCACCCAAACATCAAGTTTCTTTTTTAGTCCAGCTTTGCACAAATGGTTTCAAACTGTTTTATGGTTAACCTTTTAGCTCCTGGGTGATGCTACGAATGCTAACATGCCGGTGCATTTCAATTCTTTTTTTTTTTTTTTGACGACGGGCCTACCAGTGAGAGATGCAGTTTTAACAACAAAAATACCTTAACGGAATCTACGAAACCAACTTAATTGGCTGTTACAGTATTGGGACAATAAACACCATTCACAGTTTAAGAGCCTAGCTTGAATTTTTACCAAAGACACACTGTAAAATGTACCGAATTTTCTCTTTGTTGATTTTCATTTTTGACATCTTGTAACTCACAACTTCATGGATCAAATATAAAAACAGTAAATGAATTTTTTTAGTACGAAATATCGCCTTTACAATAAATTTCAAATTCTTTTATCTGTATTTTACGAAATATCGATCATTACAACTATCATTACAACTACCAAACAAATATAGGATTTAATTTTCCCCAGCCTAATATATTATATACTATGTTAAACTAAAACTATAATATCTTTTGTTTACATCATTACCGTTTTTTATCTTTCTTATAAATTTATGTTGTTAACTAAACAATAATAAAATCATTTGGACAAATAAATTAGTGTAAGCTGATTTAACTAAATTATCTCCAGAAATATAATACCAGCTAACCAATAAAGTACCATTTTTTTATTTGATTTTTCCTTTTCATTTATCTTTTTATATTTTATCCAAATTAAATAAATTTATCACTAAATTTCATCAGATTAATACCATAAAAATAATATTATTATTATGTTAGTTAATGCCTACCATAATTTAAATTCTGAAAAATGTATTCCCAATATTAAATTAATCTTTATTTTCAGTCTTTTCTTCCTGTACAACCTTATGACTATGGATATGCCGTCAGGAATCATTTCAGCCACCAGTACAAACAAGAAACCGGGAATGGCGTTGGAGGTGTAGTGGGGAGCTACGGTACCGTTGATGCTAGAGGAAACTTCCAATACAGGAACTATGCATCGGGTGCCGGATATCCCATCTACGGCTATGGATTAAATGGATACGGGCTCAGATACGATGGATATGGACTTCCATATGGGGCTTATGGAAATCTTGGTTATGGTTATGGAAGCGTATTGGGACACCCCGCCTTGTTTTAAATGCTATGGATTGAATTGATCTGATTATAATTAAATTAGAGATCTTCTATAATAATCGATTATTTTCAATAAGCCAGTAATATTAAAATATTTTATATCTTGGAATTGCTAATCAAAAATATTTTAAACTATTAGCTAAATGGATATTCAGATATTTTATGAACATTTTTTTCTTGCATGATTAAAATATGTATCAATAAAAAAATTTTAGGTCTATATATTTTGTTTTGAATTTATTATTTTTCATTTATTCATTCATAACAGCTGTCCAGAATTGTTCTAAAAAAATTCTTTTGACTTTAAAAAATTTTTTCAAACAGAAAACTATTTATTCCTACTTTAGAAAATAACCATGGAGTTTATCATGATTGAAATTAAGAGAACAGAAACCATAAAATATATTGTCCGTGTGAAAATGTTTTTAGGTTTGATTTTTTATGTTGGCATTTAATTTTGTTTAAAATACTGAATTTAATTTTAAATTAAACCTTTTTGAATGAAAAAAATCAGAAGTAACTTTTGTTTAAATTAATGTCATTTTTTTATAAAATTAATCAAATTTATTTTAAATTTATAGAAAATTAGTTTTTTCGGACTATTTAAATTCGTTTCTCTATTGCATATTCCTTTCATCTTCTTTCATTCGTTTCTCGGTTGCATTGCTTTATGCCTTCAAATCGAAGGTATTAAATTTTTATTATGATTATTACATGAAATTCCATGAAATAAAAAATATTTTTATTAAATTCATTAAAACCATCCTTTGGTGTATTGTGAACGAATAGTGAAACGAGTTCTGAAACAATAAACAGTAGTTTCGTATGATGTCAATTATGTTCTTTTGCATTTTATGTTTTGAGTTTTTTTCAGATAGTTTAAAGTCAATTTTACATTAGAAAAATATAAAATTATAAAGAATACAGTGAATAAAAATATAATGCATGGACATGTACATAAAAATATTTCTATAAATTAACTGGTATCACAAAATTATACCCAATTTTGTTCTAAATCAAATTGTATAGAATAGTAATGAAAAAATAATACAAAAATTAAAAATTAAGTCTCCAAAATATTTTTAAATTTAAATTACATATTTTTTAATTTTTAAAAATAATCCTTTTTTATTTAAAAAAAATTGCGACAATTGACGTTTATATGCTCATGCATATGTATTTTAATATAGGTGCATAAAAAATTTCTTCAACCAAAGTGAATAATGAAAAACCGCTCGAGTTCATGTTCCCTTAGGACGCTTTAGTAGATGGTGAAGAGCATATTCCCTCTTATTAATTGTTAGTTTGTGATATTTTATTTCCTCAGTTCAACTGCGTATTAAAAAAGTGAAATCAAAACTTTCTTAATCGTCATTATTTATGATCACGTCGTTTTCTTTTTTCATTGTAAATTACAAATTTATATCTATCTTAAGTCTGTAGGATAAAAAGCTATAGGTTGATTCCATTTTCAATTCAGACTTTCTGTTGAGAAATTAGATAGTTTCCTCAATTACCTTTAAAAAATTTCAATAAAATATTATTAATAACAGGATTTTTAGTGTTTTTTAATGATGGATAAATAAATGTATAAAATATAATAGAAAGTAATCTATGAGCGCAGTCACATCCTGTGTTGCCAATGATGTACATTATTTTATGTCAAATTAACACTGGACCCTTTTTAAGAATCGAACACTGTGACACTGTGATCTATATACAAATAATCTTGCATGATTGACGGTTGATTACTAATAACTATTTGATGTGGCTTGTGGAAAAAAGATATATATATATATATATATATATATATATATATATATATATATATACGTTAAATTAGCGTTCGTTAAATTATTGTTATTTTACATAATCCCTAGGTATATATGCAATTATCAGGAAAAATGTATAATATTTCTTATATTCTGGGATAATACTGGGATGAAACCGTGTCCCGACCTCTCTCCAAATCAACTGGTGTTGGGAATCGCTTGTAACATCACGGAAAGAGGCCGTTTCGGTGGTCCTGGAGTTGTCGTCTGGGGAGGCATTATGATGAACGGGCGGACTGAGGTCCACGTTTTCGACAGAGGTTCTGTAACTGGAGATCGCTATTGTCAGGAGGTGATCTTAATTCACCTATTAGCCATTCGTTCCTAAATCTTCTAATCTAAACTGTATCTTCGTTTCATGTCTCATAAAATCCAATCGTCTATTTTAATAAAGGCATATGTCTTGATTTTACCGAAAAAAATTGAAGATAGAATGATTTTAGCTAACATTAAATTGAAATTATTACATTTTTATTATAATTTATATGCGATATTCCATAAAATATAGTTTTCTAAACAATAAGTACTTGAAACTGTGCTTTGGAACAGTTTCGAACAGCACGTTTTAAGCAATGTTTTCTTATCATATAAAAAATATTCTTTTCAAATAAGTCAGTTAAACTGATAAAATCAGCAAATTTCCTTCCCAATTACTCTTACTATCCTATCTGTTATTCCAAATTTGTAGAAGATTATTTTTAAAAACCTATTTTATTTTTTTAATTTACTATTGATGCAGTCATAGTTAAAACTATTAAAACTATAGATCTGCCGCTATTTCGTTTGCGAGAAGTATATAATGCCAGAACTGGGACAAAGAGCTTCAATATCAATGAATTCAACTGAAATGATGGCTTAAATAGAAAAGAATGATTAAAATGTTATCTGTTAAACGATGAATTATTGAAACGAAAAAATAATCGATGTTGTTCCTTACTGTGGGAACTTTTGAAGAAAACTTCAAAATAATTCTTGAAAGCTTTTTTTAAATCTTCATTTTTATGTGGCCAAATTTGGAGATTAATTCAATCCCCGGGAATATTGGCTTAGTTTAATTTCAATTAAATTGATCAGAATTTCAATTGATTCTGATAAATTAAAATTATTGAGTATGATTAATTGAAGTATATGATTCTTTCAACAAAGCAAATTATAAGCATCAAATTATTAAAAATATTAAAGCAAGTTAGTTTAATAAACTTTCACCAATTTTGTACACACCAATTAAATTTAAAATGCACATGAATCTTCTTAATGCAGTTGAGTCCGTTAACATCAAATTACCAATTAAAAGTTTAAGTTACTGGGTAATATATTTCAAACTGCACATTGCATTTGAGTTATTGTAATTTCTCTTTCTGATTTCTCGGGCAAACATTGCCGAAATTTAGTAAAAAAAATTGCATGAAAACTAAAATGATATTTTCAAAAGCAGTTTCTCAATGATGTAGAAACCTGTTTTATGTAAGGCTATTTTGGCAATTTTTGTACACACTACTTTAATTTATATTTTACATGAAGCTTCCAAATGCATAATGAGTCTTTTAACATCAAATTGCCAATGAAAGTTTCAGTTACTGGGGAATGTACAAACTGCACATTGCATTTGCGCTCATGTAATTTATCTCATGCAAATATATTTCACTTTCTACAAAAGAAGATAATAATGTGATAAAAGTATTTTTTTTAAAACATTGCCAAAATTTAGTAAAAAAAATCACATGATCATTAAATTTGTATTTTAAAAACATTTTTAAGTGATGTAAATATTAATTTTGTGCAATGCTATTTTCATCAATTGCAGTAGAAAACATCAAGATTTCATTTCCCTTTTACTGAATTAAAATTGTAATTAAATTCAAAAGAATCTTCCCAGAATGTACATTCCCTTTAAGCTAAAGAATATCCTTATATCCATAGCTTTAAATCTTTCTTACGATCTGATCTGAAAAGTACTGGCAAGCATGCGCATATGAACTTTTATTATTGGAAGAGGCAGAACAAAACTGATGTTTCCTTTTCTCGAATTGCTATTTTATCACAGCATGAGCACATTGTTCATATACATAATAATTCAGAAATCCGGATACACTTTAGAATCCGTAATTCGTAAATAAATGAAATTTTGAGAAAAAAAAAGCATTTGCTTATATAGGATGAAAATAAAACTAGAATTATTTCGCGAACAAACCAGGTAGATTGCAATTTAAATTGCCATAAAATTCCTGCAAATAATACAGCTATGCATTACTCAGAATTGGACAATAAATAGAGTAATAGCATCGAAAATGTTCAATGTGTCATTATCCTTTCAGAAGCCCACTGTCGGATGAGGAACCATATCTTCAACAGAATGTAGCATCATTTTAGCTTCCTCGTACGCGGAGTATACAAATAAAAAAATTTTGTTAACCTGAAAACATTCATCCAGCAGTTTTTAGAAGATCTATACGTTTTGGAATACGATAACGCAAGAACTGAGCTGAAACACATCTGGTCCCTCACACTGAAATCTTAGGTTTCTATCAAATTTTTAATCCAAAAGTGACGAATAAAATTCACCTTAATAAAATCTAAGAAAATGAATTAATACAGAGACATATTACTGTAAAACTAACAATTATTTTGCTTACAAGTTTTGCTATGTTCACTATACATATTTAAAAAAAATTGTAATCGTGTAAATATTTGATCTCCCATCTTTTTATGAATTCACTTCTTTAATTTCAAAGAAAAAAATATCTCTTATATCAATTGTGTCTAATCACAGACATATATTTTGTCTAATTGAGAACTAATTCATAGAAGCTTCATTAAGATTGTAGAAGTTCAATATGTTCTTCCTCCATTCTAAATAAATATTTCATTTTCGTTCACTTCCATACAAAGTCTATAGTAATAGCCTGACATCAATCAGCTCCAAAATTCCAAAATGAATTTCTCTTAAGTCTAAATTCAATTCCCTATAAATTTCTTATATGTGCTTATGAAATTGAAAAAAAAATTTCATAGCTATATAAAGATATTTTTTAACTTAACTGTCGGCATCAATGTTATATGTATTTTAACTGATATATTTATCTTCATATATCATTTACGTTTAAGAAAAATGTTAGTTATATTTTAAGTTATGTTTAATGTAAAGCAAGTTTTCAAACAATTCAATAAAAGTATTATGTGTATTTATTTACTATTATTCATTATCATATGAACTTACTATATGCAAAATGCTCTAAATTATATTGACAAATTAATAAATATCATACAAATTTTTTGATTATAAGTGTTTATTTCAGTTTACTCATATAAAAATAAAGATTCTGTTGACAAAACAAGGATTTTGTTTTCTTTCTTCAGACATTTGGGTCTTTAATCTATTATTTCCTTTAAAAGTCCGTGCGTGTGCGTGTGTGCGTGCGTGCGTGTGTGTGTGTTGACGTTTAGCCGCGAACGATGACTGGTGAAAGTATTATTGCACAGAAAATAATTTTATACCATTATAGAATTACATTAAAATAAGTGAAATGAACTGTCGCACACTTTTTTTCTATTTATAATTACCTATAAAAAGTATTTCAAGCTATTACAACAATATATTTCAGTGTTTCAAAGCAACTCAAATCCTTTTCAATGTTGATAAAAAATATTTCAATCTAATTTTTCTTTCACTGCTGATTGTGAAGTTATGAGTATAATGCTTTTTTCTTTTATCATTAGTGAATTACTGTGTAAAGTATGCTGTTTATAACATTTTTAATTTTATTGTACATATTATTAAGATTTGAATTCAAAAACAAGAATTGATGGAAATGTTTAAGTGCATTCATTTTAAATGGATTCAGTTTGAAAGTACTGGCATTTATTAAAAATAATCATTTGCATTTCAAATTAAAGTTCAAAATTTAAAATTTAAATGTTAATTTGAAACGAATAGAAAAAAATTAGGATGATGCACAGAAAAAAGAACAAAACGATATGAGGGTTCCAAAATACGTGTTACCGAAATTGCAAGTTTATAAGTTAATACTTGAATCTTTTTATAAAGTAATTTCAGATATATTTTTTAATAAACTCAAACAGATACTTGCAGAAATTGATCATGGATGCTGCTAAATATTTCTTGGAATTTAAATTTTTAATTAATTTTAAAAATTTCATTGCTTCTTCAGCTAACATTTGCAAAAATAATATTATCCAAGTTGTATTTTATTCAAGAAAAATTTAAATAAATATTGAATTTTTTAAGAATTGGGAAAAAATTATTTAGATTATTCTGTTTTTAAGATTTTACATCATCTAGTCTTATTCATGCATAAATGTTGTTAAATAATCTCGCTCATGCATACTCTTTATGTTTGATTTCAAAACAGATAGTATCAAGAGTCAAAACAGATGTAAATCAGATGTAATAATTTTTAAACAGCATTAACTGGGATAACCATCTAATTTATTCATTTTTTTTCTTTCAAAGTGCTGACCTTTCAAGCTACAGCAAATAGACTTCTTTAACTTATTTCAGATATCATGATTACGAATTAAAATTTCAATATATGGGCATTTAATTACATAAATAAGAAATATTTTTCAATGCCCGAATGACACTTGTGAGTATAAAAAGGAAAAAATAAAGCTTGTAACTTCAGTTTGAAAGAAGTTCGCTTCAGTTTCAAAGCACCATAAAATAAAGGTGAGTAAATTACTTTTTTTTTCTCATTGGACAATAGTAAGTATTTCGATTATTTTTGAAAGAAAAAAGTATTATTCGTTTCAAACAATCCTGTTGAAAACAACTGTAGTTTTGGAGTAGGCATTTCCTTAGCGGTATTCGAAAAATAAAAATGAACATTCTTTACGAAAATTCAACTGAAGCTCCGACAGATTTCTTTTAATTCGTTTCTTAATTTTTCAAATAATGTAATTAATTAATTATTCAGTAATTTTTAATGGCATTTGTTTTAATAATTATTTTCTTAGTTTTACTTTCTTATTACAAACATATTAAAAGAGAAACACTGAAATGTCAAAAAAATTATCTCTGGGTTCTGATAATGAGAAATCTAGGTTCACGTTATAAATCTTCCGTAATTCCCTACAATCAGCAAATTTTATTTTTCTTTTTGACTGTGAGCATAATAACCAAAACATAATGAGCTTGATAGATGAAATGTGGTGAAATTTTTTCACAAAAAATTATAACTGCGTATTAAATCATAGATAGGAATAAATTAGTTAAAGGTTTAACTGTCAATCGGTCTGTTAATTCGTTTGTATGCGAGCGAGGTAACCCCAAAACGCAATAAATCACATTAATGATATTTAGTACATGGTCTTGGTATCAAAACTGTAGATCAGTTATGATTTTCATCCGACAGAATTAAATGCGCAAAGTACCAAAATGCCTCAGACTTAAAAAAATCGCAAATGTCGCAAATCCCAAATCCTCCCCGCCCCAAAAAAAACCCCAAATGTTGGTCTTTATCTTACTGTCAGATGAAAATATATTTATGAAGAGTACATTCCTGCTGGTGTTTCAGAATAAACCTATCGTTTAAGCAGTTTCTACTCACTATTTTCTGAATTTTATTTTTATCGAAGGTCTAAGAAAAACGAAAATATTTGTACTTTCAAATATCAATTTTTTTTAATTTTAAATTAAAATAAAGGATATTTCAGCTAATAGAGAAAATTATAGTATATATATTTGAAAAATCAACCTCATAAATTAAATTTTTTAAATGCAACGAAGAAGAACATGAATGATAGAAATATATATTTTTTGCTTTTCACAAAGAAAGATTTTTTTGTCGAAATTTTAATAGGCAAAGAAAACATTTCTTTCTCTATAATCATAAGAAATTCTGCATCATAGAATGCATAAACATTTTGTTTCTGTTAAATATATTTTTATGTAATACTGTGCAGCAATTTAATTTGGAGAGATTGTTTATACCAAAATATTTCAGGTATTTCTTAGATTTCCAAGATACAAAATATTCATTAAAAAAATATTGAAAGTATATTTAAATTAAGTTAAAATTATTGTAATTGTTGTATTACTCATAGACCTATAATTGTCGATCATCTTATTCAGGATTCTTTTTTAGCGTGCCAATATGCAGCTATGTGCTATCAATATGCAGCCATATGCTATCAATATGCAGCTATCAAATCAAGAATATCGTACTATAACGTATATTCGATTTGCTATTAAAAAAACAACTACTCCAAAAAACAAATATTTACCACTGTTTTATCTATAATAATAATAAAGATGGATGTGTGTATATAACTATGTGTTTAAGTATGTTGGTGCTCTAAAGCCCAACTTTTTTTACCTAAAGCAAAACTTGATACTTATTTACTTTATAGATTGGGAATGTGCAGCTCAAAGAGATTTTTTTAAAAATGTTAAATAGAATTTCGATTAATTAAAAATCTAGCAAAATATTGCTGTTTTCAGTGTTAACGGGATATCTTATAATAAATTAAATAAGAATTCAGCCAGAATTAATTAAATTAATTTGAAGGATTTTCATTAAATAGCTCATTAAATATTACATTTTGAAAAGATTCATTCTTGCAAAATATTTTAGGAACTTTAATTAAAAAAAGGAATGTAGATTTTATAAATCATTAAATGCAGGACATTGACATCTTTTCATTAGGTTAATATATCAAAATTCAGTTACAATTTTAAAACACATTTCTAATGTATTTTTTCTTTATTTCTATTTTTTTTAATTTTAAAGTTATTTATTTTATTTCTTTATTATAACAACGGATGCTCTCAGCTTACAAAATTCGAATAACTTGCACGTTTTAAAGGTGGTTACTACAAAGTAGTTAATGCTATTAATTTTATGAATGAATCATGTGGCTGTTAAATTGATATATGATTAAATAGAGGTAGTGCGAGAAACCTATAAAATAAAGGAAATAAATATTCATATATGTGGTTGAAGCCGAAATTTTATTTTTTGAATGAACCAGCTATTTGACTATTGTAAGAAAAAATTTATTTATCAAAACAGAGAGTAAATGTGCAGGATCCATCTTTTAATGTTCTAAGTTCCAGAAATGCCGTCGCTAAGTCAGAAGATGCTGAGAAGTGAGATTCAGTCTTGTATGTTCTTACAGACCCACTAGATATTCAACCAGAAGTCAGTGCCAGAGCCGTGCCGCTACAATTTACGATGTCAGTTCATTCAAAAAGTAATGATATCAGATGTTAGTCTTGGATATTCATTCAATCTTGAAATTAAATGTCCATAGTCAAAGTCCGGGATACCTCACTGAGGCAGAAGTCAAAATCGGGTAGGCCTTAAAGAACAAGCCTAAATTTCATAGTCCGGGGTGCCTTCATAAGGCTTCATATAGTCACAGTTAGAAAAGTATCTTCACAATATCAGAAGAAATTATTTATCTTCATATAAAAAGAAAGTCCATAGTGATAAAAAGTATATGTGCAAAAAATAATAAAAACAGAGTCCACAGTGGTAATATATATACAAACAAAACAATAAAAATAAACTTTAGGTACAATATTTACACGAGTATTTACAAAATACCCAAGAAAAGACGAGGAGATATCAAAGTAAATTAACTTGAGGATTTTTCATTGCTTCTTTTTTTCGGTACAGAGGTATTCTCAATATTCGGAGAATTCTTGACAAAACTATTGCACGAAGTGAGCAGAAATTATTGCATTTTATGCCAAGATATTTTTCTGTGGTTTTAATTGTAGCTGTCTCTTTGTAATGGAGTTTCAAATATAATATTTCACAAAAAGTTTATCTTACGCGTGCCTTTCAGCTGAATAGAGGAAGAAACTGCAGAGGATTCCCAGCTATTTGTACAAAAGGCTGTTTTGTTTCAGTTCATTTGGAACATAAATCGCAAATATAGCACAAGTACTTCCCGGAAAATCCTCATAACTGCTTCATTATCAATGTTCAAACTGAGTGAACAATTTGTTTACAAAACGTTTGAAAAGAAGCAGTATACGTTCATGAACTTTCATTTCATCTCCGTTGATAAACAAATCAGTCGTTTGAGTGGACGCATCCTTCACAATTTCAATTTCCGCTTGCAAAGCTACATCTTGACGCCTCTTGCGTTTACAGTCCAAATGGTTCAAAATCATGAAGAAAACCACATATGGCAAAATATTGAAACAGTGCCAAAAGTTAAAATTGCAGAATATTTCAAACAAACTCCACAACCAGGAGAGCAAAAGGCAAACAGTAACTACTATCTCCTTCGTCATTTTGAATTGCAGTTTTTAAAATCAAAAGCACTTAGAAAAAGAAAACGTCGATTTACAATCGAAGCAAAGCTCACCGTATCTCAAGAAAAACAAGCAAATAATGAATCAATACATTATTATTCACACTGTTACACCTTTGCAATATTGTTACAACAGTTAATTATTATTCAGCTGTTGTTACATTTTAATGAAATGCATAAACAGTATTCGAACATTATTACACATTACTGTTCAAAGTAACAATTAAGATCTATCTATTAAGATCGTAAGAATTATTGGGATTGTAATATTATTATGACAATTTTTTTTGCAAGTAAATTATAAAAAAATATTTCCTTTTAAAAATTAAAACTTTTTTATGCTCTTTTTTTTTAAATAAATACTTATATTAAATCCAACAGAATGATTTTTATCTTTCTTACACAAAAAAGTTTTTGCACTTGGAATATCTGATTCTTCAGAAATAAAGATTTCGAAGCTCTAGCTTTATGCAAAACAATTTCTGGCGAGAAGCATGATATACAATGCAAATAAATCCTTGAAATATAAACATTAAATAAATGAACTTGAAATCTGTTGTAAAGCTTACATTCTCGATTTCATAACGTCTTACATTAAGTTTTCGCAACTTACAAGTAAAGAATATATCTCATTCGTTCTATATGTATTAAATTTACTTTAAATGTAAAATTTACTTTGAAAAAAATCCCTTTATTTACAACTGAAATTTCGAAGATTTTTGACAAGATTTCAATTGTAAATAAAGTTTTTAATTTAATTGAAATGAAATTTCAATTTAATTGAAAGAAAAGAATGTCTTAAATACTTTAGCAGAAACTTTTCATTAGAATTCAGCTTTTGTTATTTAATTTTTTTAAATATTTTTAAAATAACTTTTAAATATTGATTAGTTTTGGATCAATTTATATTGCAGAGTTTTTGGAAAACTGTTAAAATTGCTAAAAATGCTTATTTTTTTTAACTGGCTTCTAATCCTAATCCATTTTTGACTCAAAGAACATTAAATAAATAGATTAAATGTAAATTTAAGATTATTATTTTAAGAATACACTACTCATATAATAAGAAAATAAAAATAAAAACCTTTCTGATTGAATGGGAGTTTTTATAAAATGTGTCATTTAAATTTCATACAGTTATTTTTTTTCTATTTCAGTTTATTCTTGATTAATGTAATTAATTATAGGTAAATTATTTTTCACTTTAATTATTGTTATTTTCTTCAGTTTCCTTAATTTATGAGATCAATTAAAGGAACTAAAACATTGATCAAGTAATTCGGTTCTTTTATAAGATATAAAATATTTTCCATTCAATCTTTTCAGATGTTTCTTCTCGTCGTCTTTGCTTGCATTGCATTGGCTCAAGCCGTGAGTATTTTTTTTTCTTCGAACAATCTGAGTAATATTTCTTAATTTTCAATTCGAGCTTTAGTAAACCTGCAAATCTCGCCCAATTTTGCGTCATTTTTTTTTTGCTTCCATCATATGTTTAACAGAAACAATCGAAAAGTTCTACGCTGATTACAATACACTTTCACAAAACATACAATCAAACTCAGAGTAAAACAATACATCTCGAAACAGTAAGTTTGTAAGCCTGCAAAGACTTCATGCAGTTGCGTTATGAAATTACGGCCGTATTTTAAACACCCAGCATTTTATTTATCAGGCAATGATGATGTTCTATCTTAAAGAATAAATACATTCAGAAGAAAATACCAAGATCAAACATGCAATATTTAAAAAATTTCAAGTGAAAAAAATATTATTACTCAAGCCGTATTATCGGGTTTGTTTGTTTCTTTTTTAGTTGAGAATGTTCCGAGTAATTTTTCTACAACCTTATTTCTTAAACTTTAAGTTATAAGAAATTTGATCAATAAATATATACATATGTTTTATTTTTTGTACATCTAAATATTCATGTGTACATTATCACAGATTTTAAAAACAAGCCGTTGTAGTTTAGAGGTAAGATCTCTGCCCGGAAGCGGTTCATTAAGTTTCTAGATACCAAAACCAATTCCATAAGAAATCCGTCGTGTATGTATACTTGCATAAAATCCTACATCCTGGACCAAGCGTTCTCCCATTAGAATGATGTGGAAGTTGGAAAGCTTGTAAAGCTCCATGCCAAAAATGAATCCTAACTAAATGAAACTAAAACCTTAAGGAATAACTCATTCATTTGATTTCATACAAAACATTCGGGGTATTTTCTTTCTTTGTATGCAACAAAAATAAACCCATGTGCTAATACATTATATGCTTTCATTTGAATTTTCTAATTTTCTTAGCCTTTTATAAAAATTTAAACTTTAAGCTAACCAACAACCGCACAACTAAAATTATGTAGCCTGACATAATGAAATTTATATAAAAAATAGAGTGAGTTAATAAGTTAGAAAAAAAATTCAACTAGCCAAGACTAATATTTAAATAACTTATATAAAAAAAAACTAATAAATTAATGAATATTTATTTTCAGTCTTTTCTTCCTGCCCAACCTTATGATTACGGATATGCCGTCAGGGATCCTTTCAGCCACCAGTACAAGCAAGAAGCCGGAAACGGAATTGGTGGTGTAGTGGGAAGCTACGGTACCGTTGATGCTAGAGGAAACTTCCAATACAGGAACTATGCATCGGGTGCCGGATATCCCATCTACGGCTATGGATTAAATGGATACGGGCTCAGATACGATGGATATGGACTTCCATATGGGGCTTATGGAAATCTTGGTTATGGTTATGGAGGCGTATTGGGACACCCCGCCTTGATTTAAGTTACCAGCATTTCTTCTATGGAGAGAAGTTGATCCGATTATAATTAAATTTGAAAATGCTTTTCACATAATTGATTATTTTTAATAAGCCAGTAACATTTTATCATCTAATCTCTTGAATTCTTAATCAAAAAATTTTGCAAACTATTGGTTAAATAGATATTAGGACATTTTATTATTTTTTTTTTCCTTGCATGGTTGAAATATGTACCCAATAAAAAATTTCTATATCTACGCATTTTGTTTCGGATTTATCATTTTTCATTTATTCTTTCATAACAGCTGCCCAGTTTGTCCTAAAAATATAACTTCATTTACTGCTGTTTCATACAGAGTAGAATTTTCACAATTCCCAAATGAATATGGAATTTACCACATTTGAAATTAAGAATATGATGATCCTGAAACTAATAAATTTTACTAACGTGTTTAAAATATTATTTTTTTAAATTCAACACTTTAGTTAAATGGCAAAATCTTAAATAATTTTATTTCAACAAATTGAAAAAAAAATATTTGCAAAATTTATTGGACCAGAAGGATAAAATATGGCAAGGAATAATTGGAATAAGTCATTATTGTAAGCACCGTCTTCACCTTAGGGAAGAAGCCTGTGCATTCTTTAAAGGGACAGTGGACTTTTAAGTAATCAAAAATAGAGGAAAATATAAATATTCTTTTTATTGTTTACTCGCCAAAATATATGTTTATATTTTACTAACGTAACATTATAAAATGTATTTTTATATATATAATGAATGTTTGAAAGGTCTAGAAAAGAAAAGTACATTTTAACGGTTTTTCTTAAAATGATATTCTAATTAGATTTTTTTTTAACTTTTTAATGTTTCATGTGTCTTACTTTTTTGTGAAAAGTAGATAAAATTAATAATAAGGGCGTCGGCTAATCATTAAAAGTAAACTGGGTTTGAGTGAGTGAGTAAACTGAACTTGAATTTTGAGTTTCGAATTTTTTTAAGTAGCTAAAATTCAATTCCAGATTACAAAAAAAATTAAATTATTAAGAAAATTCAATGAATGGGCATAAAAATATTTCTATAAATAATCTTTTGATTGGAGTTTCAAAATTACACCCAGTGTTGTTCCAAATCAAGCTGTATAGAATAATGAAGGAAAATAATAGAAAATTAAAAACTAAGTTGTCTGAACTAATTTTAAATTTAAATTTTAAATTTAAATTATATATTTTATATTTTAAAAAATAATATATTTCATTTTAAAAAGTTTTTTTAAAGATATTGGGCATATGTAATGTGCATTTTGATACATGTGCACAAAAAATTTCGTCACCCTAAGTGAATATTGAAAAAGTGCCTAATAGAGTTCAATGTCTCGTCTTAAGAAATTTTATATGACGTTAAACAGAATATTCTCGCTTATTTATTGTTATTTTGTAACTTTTATTTCCTTAATTATAACAGCGTTAAAAAAAGTGAAAACTTTCTTAAACTTCATTATTTATTATTCCATTGGTGTTTGTCTTTTTTTTTTTTTTTTTTTTTTTACATAGTAATTTTTAAAAAAAAAAAAAAATTCTTATATGAACAGGATATAACGGCTATAGGCTTGATTCCCTTTTTACTTTTAAATATTTTACTGAGGAATTAGGTAATGTTTTCAATTACCTTTGACAATTTTTAACAAGCTATTGTTCGGAAGAGGATTTTTAATAGCTTTTTTTTAAATATTATATAAATAAATGATTAAATATAATAAAAAGAAATCTAGATAGGCAGCAACATTCTGCACTGCCAATGATATTCATTATTTTAAGTCGAATTAACAACAATCACTCTTTAAGAATCTACAATGTGATCTAAATATATATTATCTTGTACGAATGACAGTTGATTATCAATAATTATCACATGGGGTTTGATGACAAATATGGAAAATGAAAAGGGAACTGACGTCGAAGGGAAGGAAAAAATGCGTTATAGAGGGATGAATCTGAAAATGGGGGTTTTTATACCTTTCATTAAGAAAAACTAGATGGTGATTATTCAAGTAACTTTCTTGAATCATCCATGGTTAATTTTTCAATATATTTATAATTTATTGAATTATGTTTAAAGTTTAATAATGAAGACCCGCCATTCATAAATCTAAGAGATTGATAGAGTTGATTGTGATCAATTCAATGTGGTGGATTTGACGAGTCGTGATTTCAAATTTATTTAGATAGTTGATGATATTTCGCGTGAATCAGATAAAATTATTCTACCAGATCTTATAGTTCAAACATAATTTGTAGATAGTATAAATACTAGAGAAATATTAGTAGGAAATAGAATTTTTTATTTGTACTTATGTTAAAAATTCGTTTCTACCTTGCATATCTTCGCCTCGTGTTTCATAAAATCCAGTCATTTCTGTTTTTATAAAGATTAATTTCTCGACTTATACAGATAAATGTGATGATTGAATGATTATAGCTATTTTTAAGTTGAAGTTACTAAATTTTTATTATAATTCATATGCAATATTCCATGAAATATAAATAATCTTTGTAAAAAAAAAATGTTTAAAAGACAATTATTTAGAGCAATTGCGAAAGTACAGATATGTATGCTCTAAGGCAATGAGCAATGGTTTTTTATCATATCAAAAATATGCTTTCCAATTCAGTTTGTTAAAGTGATTAAAATCCAAATTAGGTATTCCGTTTCTGGGGTAATGGAAAATATATTGAGGTAATAATATTGCAATTGGGAATGGTTAATTATTAAACTAATTGGCAAAAGGAAGGATATGTTTAATGATCGGTCCAGAACATTATTGTACATTTAAATAAATTGTAGGCCTCATTTCCATCTCGTAAGATCATATCAAGTCAAAAAAATTATAAAATCTGCAAATTTGCTTCCCAGTTACCCTATTATTCCAAATGTGTAGAAAGTTATTTTTTGAAATTTGTTTTATTCATTTAATAATGATACAATCATGGTTAAATGTATAAATTTTCCACTAGAGATAAGTGTAAATTATGAGAACAAAGAGATGCAATATAACTGAATACGATGAATATTAATAACTGAAACGGTGACTTAAATAGATAAGAGTGATTAAAATGTTACCTGTTAAATATCTATTAAATGATGGACGATTGTAATGAAAAAATTACTTGCTGAACAATGTTGATCGCTATTTCCAAGGAAGCTATTCAATAATTTTAAAGTTTTTTTAACCTTTCTCTTTAAGTAGTCATTTTTGGAGATAAATAAGTTCACGGATGTATTGGCTCTGTTTAATTTTAAATAAATTGATTATAACCAATTACAACTGTTCCTGATAAATAAAAATTAATTTTATTGTTCTGGTTAACTCAACAAACACTTTCAAGCATCAAATTATTAAAGATTTTAAAACAAGCTATTTAGATAAGCCTACACCAATTCTGTACACACCAAATCGACATAAAGTCGATAAGGTAGTCGAACTGGTTGGTAGAGCGTGAATTCGCGTCCCTTGGGTTGCGAGTTCGAACCACGCCCGCCGAAGACTCCTCGTGTATGTGTGGTGGTGGCTGGTGCACGTATAAATCTGTCGTGGTCACAAAGTCCTTCATATCGAGAGTAATATCAATAGGGGTTCTGGATCAGGAATGATCGTTCTCTGATTCAGGTCTAAATTACAATCTGTGAAGGAAATACCTGAATGAAGTCCTCCCCGTAAGAAGGGTTGTGATGTGTGTGTAGCTAAGTAGTGCTCTTGGTTTTAGATGGCGCTACTTAAAAAACAAGAGACGCACCCTTGGATTAAAATCACTGACTTCTAAAGTCAGTGGGCTTGTCTATGACATTAGAAACAACAACAACAAATTGACATTAAAAGTTTAAATACTAGGTAATATACGTCAAACTGCACATTGTATTTCCGTTAATGTAATTTCTCTTTACGATTTCTCATGGAAATATTCTCCACTTTCAACAACTAAAGATAATAACAAAATAAAAATATTTTTTAAACATTGCCATGTAATTTAGTAAAAAAATTACATGGGAATGGTATTTTAAAAAAGTTTTTTATTGTTGAAAGTATCAGTTTGCGCAATTCCATTTTCGGTAATTAGTAGAAAGCACCGAGATTTCATTTAACTTTTAAATTCAAAAAATTAAAATTCAAATGTTTTATTTTGTCACCACAATTGAAATTCTAAAGAATCTCTACAAAATGCACATTCAGATTCTATCGAAGTATTTCTGTCTTTATGCTTATAGCTCTCTTCCTTACGATCTGATCTAAAAAGTAATGACGCACGTGCGCTTATTCTCTTTCATTATTAGTAGAGGCAGAACATAACTGATTTTCCTTCTCTCGAATTGCTATATTATCATAACATAAGGCTATTGCTTATATACTGAATAATTCGGAAATCCGGATCAATAACAAAATCTACAGTTCATAAACAAATGAAATTTTTAAAAAAACCATTCCTCAAATAGAATAAAAGAATACCTGAATAGTTTTGTGAAAAAATCAGGTGGATTGTAATTTAAATTATCAGAAAATTTTGCAACTAGTGCAGCTATGCATTATCCAGAATTGGACAATTAATGGATTATTAGCCTAGAAAATATTCAGTGTGTCGTTATGCATTTAGAAACATACTGCCAGATGAAGAATCACACCTTTCTCAGAATTTAGCACCATTTTTCCTTTCACGAATACAAAGAAAAAATATTGTAAACCTGAAAAAACATTCGACCAACAGTTTTTACCATATCTTCACATTTTAAAATTAAAGGTATTTGTGAATACGATAACTCAAAAACTGAACTAAAGAGATGTGGTATGTGGTCCATAGACTTAAATCGTAGATTTCTATTGAATTCGTAGATTTCTATCGAATTCGTAGATTCCTATCGAATTCGTAGATTTCTATCAATCATTGATTTCTATCAAATCGTAGATTTCTATAAAATTCGTAGATTTTTATCAATCGTAGATTTCTATCAAAGCGTAGATTTCTATCAAAGCGTAGATTTCTATCAAATTCGTAGATTTTTATCAAGCGTAGATTTCTATCAAATTCGTAGATTAATTTTGAATCCATAATTGACGAATCAAATTCTCATTAATAGAATCGAAGAAAATGAATTGATACAGAAACATATTATTGCAAAACTAAATATTGTTACAAACCTGCAATTCGGCTTCCCAGCATAGTTTGTTCCATCAACAGAAAGAAAGTTTTACAGTCATCTGAATGGGACGAAGTCCAGGTGTGCGTCGGAGGTCCCAGAGCTTGGCGACAAACTTCGCGACCATTTGGCGACTTGGCGACAAATTTGGCGACTTTGGTGCCGAAATAGATAATACCCGAAACTTCGAGAATTTTCCCGATCCGTCCAGTAGGAACCGAGATACGCCTCGAACGTTCCTGATTGGTTGAGAGGCTTCTAGCCCCGGCTCCTGAGACCTATAAAAGGAAGCGGCCGCCGCTGCCAAGAGGAGACGACGAAGCCAGTAGTCGAAGACGACGGAGTAGTCCGAAGACGGAACGGAAAAGCCAGTAGTCAGAGTGGACGGAGTGGTCGAAGAAGAGTAAGCGGAATCGACGAAGTTAAGTCAGTAATCCGAGTCGGAGAAGTAGAAGACGGAGTAGTCTGAAGCGACTGAGTCAAGCTAGTGTTGAACTGAGTCAAGCTAGTGCTCTACTGCTACTGTCTGCAGTAGATTCTGGTTGTATACTGCTGTGTGTGCTGTTGTATGCTACACGTCTCGGGTGAAGAGAATCGTCTTCTGTGCTGTATATAGCTGTCGCTTTTGTGCTGTCCTGTGTGTCTTCGTGTAAATAAACGTCGTTGTTTCTTTTTTCCTTGCCGCCTGATTATTGAGCGTTCTCCACACCATATCACTTCCACTATCCAAACGAACCCCGGTAAAGAAAATTTCGGAACAATATTTATTTGTTTCAAAATTTTGCTGCTTGCGATATACATTTTAAGAAAATTGTAATCTTCAAAATATTTGATCTCCCACGATTTCATGGATTGCTAGATTTCTGACATCTTTATTTTCAAATAAAAAATATTTCATATATCAATCATATCTAACTGTAGGCATATATTCGGTCTAACTGAAAACTAACTCATAAAGGCACCTATGAAGTTGCTAGAAGTTCAACATATTGTTCTAACACCACCATTTTAAATGTCTGTTTCGTTTTTGATCAGTTCCTTCAGGTGAAAAAATGAAATCTTCTTAAACACAAATTACATTTCCTGTAAATTTCATACATAGGCTGATGGAATTTTTTTATTGTGATATTTGTATGTATATTGTATATTGTATAGAGATAAACTCGATTAGAAACTGATCATGAATGATGCTAAATATTTCTTGGCATTTAAATTTCATATTAGTTAAAACTTTTCATTATAAAAGTTGCTCCTGCAACTGCCGTTTGCAGGAACAGCTTTTCAATGCAGATGCATGAACAGTATTTTAAATTAATGTAGTCTAATTTGTAATTTATTCAAGAAAAATGCTCATAAAAATTGAAATTTTAAAGAAAAAACTTTGAAAAAATTAAATAGTTTATTAGTATCAATGTGTTAATCTTTTCTTCATAATCTCAAGCGTTTAACATTACTCTAATTCATGTATAAATGTTGTAAAATAACTTCACCCATGCATAATCTTTACGTTTGATTTCAAAACAGATAGTATCAAGAGTCAAAACAGATGTAAATCAGATGTAATAATTTTTAAACAGCATTAACTGGGATAGCCATCTAATTTATTCATTTTTTTCTTTGAAAGTGCTGACCTTTCAAGCTACAGCAAATAGACCTCTTTAGCTTATTTCAGGTATCATGGTCACGAATTAAAATTTCCATATATGGACATTTGGTTACATAAATAAGCAAATATTTTTCAATGCCCGAATGACACTTGTGAGTATAAAAAGGAAAAAATAAAGCTTGTAACTTCAGTTTCAAAGAAGTTCGCTTCCGCTTGAACGCATCATAAACTAAAGGTGAGTAAATTTCCTTTTTTCTTATTGAGCAGTAGTAAGCATTCAAATTATTTTTGGAAGTAAAGGTTTAACAACCATTGCTTAAAATAAATAGAGTTCAGGAATCAGTATTTTCGCAGCGGTATTCGAAAAACAAAGATGAACAATTTCTTATAAAAAATACACTACGAAGCTTCAACAGCTTTCTTTCTAATCATTTCTTGATTTTTTTATGTAATGTTATCATATTGTTATACTGTAATTTTTAATGCCTCCTTGCTTAGTTTTACTTTCTCCTTATAAAGCATATTAAAAGCAAATCACTAAAATATCAAAAAAAATCTATCTCTAGGGTCTGATAATGATAGATGTAAAATCAGTATTGATGATAAAATTGTAGAGGCTAATTTTCGGCCGATATCATTGAATGTACAACAATATGACTAGGATTAAATAATTCCAAAAGGTTCCAAATTGTTTATTGATCTTTATTTTCTGTATGCTTAAATGCAATACTATACTGTTAAATAATGAAAAACTTATTTTCTGAAGAGTACATTCTTGTTGGTGTTTCAGAGAAAAGAACATTTAAGTAGTTTCTTACTCACTATTTCTAAACATTTTCTTATATAAGCTCTAAGGGAACCAAAAAATATGATTATTCTAAAATGAAGTTTTTTTTTAATTTCAAAATAATATAATAGAGATTTTATTTATTAGAAAAGATTATAATTAATATATTTTTGAAAACCCAACCTTATAAATTAAATGTTTTAAATGTAACTAACGGGAGCCTCAATGATAGAAAGATAGATTTTTTGCTTTTTCACAAAGAAAAGTTTGTTTGTTTTTAAATTTCGTTAGGCAAAAACAAATTATTTTCACTATAATCATACGAAACCTTGTATCACAATATGTATAAACATTTTTTATCAATTATATATATTTTATTTATTTAATACTGAGCAGCATTTTAATTTTAAGATACTATTTATAAAGGAACATTTAGATTTCCAAGATACAAAATATTCATTTTTCAAAATTTACTTTCTTAAATATTTATTTTTAAAAATTTTATTGCAACTATATTGAAGCGAAACTAACATCATTGTAATTATTGAATTACTCACAAATTATAATTTTCAGTTACCTTATGCAGATTTCTTTTTTAGAGCACCAATTTTCAGCTACCAATTTGCTGAATATCGTACCGCAGTATATATTCCATTTGCTATTAAAAAACAAATACTCCAAGAAAGAAATATTTACTATCATTTTATGAAGAATATATCTCATTCATTCTATATATATTAAATTTACTTCAGGTGCAAAATTTATTTTGAAAAAATTCCTTTATTTACAACTGAAATTTCAACGATTTCTGACAAAATTTCAGTTTCAAGTAAAGATAATTAAATTGTAAATAAATGAAATCTCGAATTCTTTCGAAATAACTTTTCATCAGAATTCTGTTTATACTATATAAATTTTTACTTGAAATATTTTTAAAATAATTTTTAATTATGAAGCAGTTTTCAATTCTATATTTTTGAAAAATATCAGATTTTTTAAAAATGCATATTTTTTAATTATTTTTAATTGTATTCTAATCCAAATCTAGTTATTTAATACTCGGAATAAAAAGAGACTAATCAGTAATTTTAACATTATAATTATCACGAATCAATTAGTCATACACTCCGCAAATGAAAAAAAAATTCTCTAATTGGAATCTTTGGAATTTTTATAAAATGTACCATTTAAATTTTATACAGATATTTTTTTAATTTCAGTTTATTTTTTAGTAATGAAATCAAGTTTGGTAAATTCTTTATCACTTTAATTATTATTACTTTCTGCTGTCTCTCTAATTTATGAGATCAGTTTAAGAAAAATGAAAGATAGATCAAGTAATTCTTCTATATAAAATATAATATAATATAATATTTTTCATAATATTTATATATAATATAATATTTATAAATATAAAAAATAATATTTTCTATATAATCTTTTCAGATGTTTATTCTCGTCGTCTTTGCTTGCATTGCATTGGCTCACGCCGTGAGTATTTGTTTGTCTTTTAATAGCCTAAGTAACATATTTTAATCTTCAATTCGAGCTTTAGTAAACCTGCTAATCTCACCCAATTTTGCATCAGTTGTTTACTTCTATCATATGTTTAACAGAAACAATAGAAAGTTTCAACGTTGATTATAAAACACTTTAACAAACCATATAATCAAACTCAACGTTAAACAGTACCTCTAGAAACAATAACTATAAACATACAAACACTTTATATGTTGCGTTCCAAAACTACTGACTGTGTTTTAAACACATAGTATTTTATTCATCATGTAATAACAATGTTGCACCTTAAAAGAAGAAGAACTTCGGAAGAAAAAAAACCAAATGCAAACATACAGTACTTACAAAACTTCAAGTGAAATAGTATTTTTATTATCATTTAAGCTGTATTACCGGGTTTGTTTTATAGTTGAAAAATGCTTATTGAATAATTCTTCTACAACATTATTTCTTAAAATTTTGATTATAAGAAATTTGATCAATGATTATATATATATATATGTGCTTCATTTGTTTGTATATCAATATATTCCTGAGCACATTATCACAATTTTAATGAAAATCAAGCCATGGTAGTTTAGTGGTACGGTCTCTGCCCAACGTGATACAGGAAGATTCTATACACAAAAATCGATTCCAGAAAATATCTGTGGTGAATGCAATAAGCCCCACGCACTGTACTAAACATTCTCCCATTAGTGTGGTGTGGAAGTTGTAAAAGTTTGTAAAATTAAGTTATCCATGCCAAAAGCCTTCATCTTTCTTCCAAATGAGATGTTAATATAATAAAAGGAAACCCAAATATTTAAGAAT
Organism: Argiope aurantia; assembly: GCA_026543865.1. Taxonomy (NCBI): domain Eukaryota; kingdom Metazoa; phylum Arthropoda; class Arachnida; order Araneae; family Araneidae; genus Argiope; species Argiope aurantia. Next base: position 27,455 of record JAPMOR010072845.1, read on the forward strand.
AACTCATTACTATTTATTTCATACAAAGCATTCGAAATATTTCCTTTCTTTTTATGGAACAGCCTTTAACCCATGTGCTAATATATCTTATATACATTGTTTTCAATTGAATTTTCTAATTTTCTTTGTCTTTTATAAAACTTTGTAATACCAGCTAACCAATAAAGTACGTCTCATAACTAAAATAGTGTAGGATGACATAATAGAATTAATTCTAAAAATATGACGAGTTAACAAGTTGGCCGCCAAGCAATAACTAATCATGATTAGTATTTAAATCGAATCATGTTGTCCATACCCTAATAAAACTTTATTTTTCAGTCTTTCCTTCCTGTACAACCTTATGATTACGGATATGCCGTCAGGAATCATTTCAGCCACCAGTACAAACAAGAAGCCGGGAATGGCGTTGGAGGTGTAGTGGGGAGCTACGGTACTGTTGATGCTAGAGGAAACTTCCAATACAGGAACTATGCATCGGGTGCCGGATATCCCATCTACGGCTATGGATTAAATGGATACGGGCTCAGATACGATGGATATGGACTTCCATATGGGGCTTATGGAAATCTTGGTTATGGTTATGGAGGCGTGTTGGGACAGCCCGCCTTGATTTAGGGCCATCATTTCATCAAATGAATTTACTTTCATTTACGGCCACATCTGTTATGAAGATGGGGGCGCTATTATTTTCAATAGCACCTGACCTTAAAATAAATCTTAAATCTTTAAATTTCTTATGCAGAATTATTGTAACTACTTAATTTTTTGATATTCGAATAATTTATGAGTTTAATTTATCTTCTGTAATGAAAATGATTTCAAATAAATCTTTACTATAACTGATTATTTTGTTTTGTATTTCTTATTTTTTTCTTTATTTTTCCCAACAGTTGTCCATATTCCTCCATATTTCTTGACTTATATATTCTGTTTTTAACAAAACAGCGGTTGTACCTTCATTTCAAAAAATGAACGCTGGATTTATCATGGATGAATTTAAAGTTATGCGACCATAAAACACGGAAACTCTAAGGAAAGTTTAGAATTGATTTTTCGAATTTTAATTTTAATTTTTTAAATACTAAATTAAATTTTTAAATTAAACGATTCGGTTTTTATGATTAGGTTTTTTTTCCATGCCGCCTCACTTTACTCACTTTTACTCCAAAAGAGAAATAAATGACTTAAATAAATAAAATTCGGTATGCAATTTTGTAACAAAAAGTTTAACTTGTCGAATTTCGGTTTCAATCAATTGAAAAAAGGAGTCCAAAATATGTATTTGGTTTTCTTTACATATACGAAATACAGAACAATTATTCTCTGAAAATAAAAATCTGATTACTCGTAGCGTTCCCGGTTTTGCACGGTTCCTCAAGGGAAAGAGACGATAACACCTTTACTAGAGAGTGCGCGAAAAAGTTTTGTGGGGACCCCTCCTGTTGGTATAAAATGCGGCAGAATATGAACAACACAAATATCGTTTACTGCTGACAAAAAAAGAGACTTCCTTGTTTAATTTCCGTTCTTCTCTTGATATCCGTGTGTGTGTGTGTGTGTGTGTGTGTGTGTGTGTGTGTGTGTGTGTGTGTGTGTGTGTGTGTGTGTGTGTGTGTGTG
>JAPMOR010072845.1:29086-54698 GCA_026543865.1 Argiope aurantia
GTGTGTGTGTGTGTGTGTGTGTGTGTGTGTGTGTGTGTGTGTGTGTGCGTGTGCGTGTGTGTGTGCGTGTGTGTGTGTGTGCGTGTGTGTGCGTGTGTGTGTGTGTGTGCGTGTGTGTGTGTGTGTGCGTGCGTGAGAGGGAGAGAGAGCGTGCGTGTGTGAATGGATAACATATTGGAAAATTTATACTGTTATTACAGCCAATATCTTATCCCCGATGATGAGCCATCTGCTGCTTTAAAAGCAATTTATCTAAGTTCTTGAACAACAAAACTCTGATTCTATTTCCATTCTTTTTAAAGAAATAATCTCTCTCTATTTTCATTTTTTATCAAATATTGTTTTTTTAATTGCTTCGAATCTCTATAAAATGAACCTTTATTAAAGAGTAAGCCTACTTCATAAAAAATTAACAAAAATCTAAGCACAAAATTAATAACTTTAAATAAAAATTTTATACTCGAAATCTGGCATATTAACATACCTCAGAAAAGCCATAACAAAAACATTTCGATAATTTCAGTGATATTTAAAGAAAAAAGTCCTACTTTAAAAAACATTTATCTGAAGCATAAAACGTGCTCTGAAGCAAAACCATTCATATCGTCAAAATATCATTGAAACAGAGTTAACCTCGTTTTATCTTTCGTTCAGGAATCATTTCCCCCTTTTCCACTTTCACTTGTGAAATCGAAACTTGAGATTAGACACGGTCGAATGAAATCGACACGCTTCTCCACTTCTCTCTTCAAATGTAAGAAGTGAAACAACTTCCGTGGTCTTTGTGTAACGCGTCAACTCTTGCGTAATCCAATGTTTGAGAGTTTCAGATATGTTGTACATATTTAATGCTTTAAATCTCTTACTGACAAGATAAAAAAAACTTTCACAAACTTTAATTTAATATATTTTAAGCATTTTTAAAAGATTAACAAACAGTCTTGTTTTTAATAACATTGCGTATCTATATATAATATATCATGAGATGTCAGTCATCTTTTTTTCCTTTTGGCAAAAATTAAATAATGACCTAAACTACAAATTAATTTCGCTTCCAAGAAATGTTTAATGCTTTTATGAGCTGGAAATATATATATATATATGTATGTATGTAACATTATTTGTTGTGAAGCAGGATGCAGTTTGAAGACAGTGAAAAGATTTTTTACATTTTTAAATTAATTTTAATATCCATCGGGAAAACAAAATTATTTACAAGCAAACGCGCGGACATTGCGCGTCCGCCACAGCGCGTTTCAAAAACAGTAGTGGGGAAGAAGCGAGAAATAAATTATCCCTCCTCTTATATAACATGAGATATGGATAGGGAAAACATTATTTCATAGTGCTAATATATTATTAAGATTCTGATAGGGATCTCTGACGCATGTCAATCACATGTAAAGGAAACACAGGGATCTTTTAAAAAGAATGTGCTTACTGGACAGTTTCTTACCCCTTCACGCCGAGCGTGTGAAAGTTAGACTTTTAGCTGACTCTGCAATTCAACAAAGCTTCTCTTGAATTAATTAAGTAGAGACAGTGGAATTGGATCACGAAATAAGAGAATATTTTAGAATAAAGTTACTATGAGCTAAATCAAGATAAAATCTTGAAAATTAATTAAATTGAAATTAGAGTTAAAATATCATTACATATATATATAAACAAAAATGAAATTTATGTTTTAGTCACATTTTTCTCAACCAATTTAAACCACAATTTGTCACAAAACTGCACTTGTAGTCACAAAATTCCATACCAATTTGATATATTTAAGTCATTGTATTTTTGAATTATAGCGTTTACATGTTTCTGAAAATACAGACCGACAAATGGTCGTTGGACTTTTCGTTGAATTTCGCTCAAAATTTGACAAGTGCCTACACTCAAATATTAAATCTGCATGCCGAATTTCATCGACCAAGCTTCCTTGGTTTTGTAATTATCGTGTTAACTTATATTCGAACAGCCGCACAGACACACTTCTTCTGAACAGATTTTACTCCAAATTGGATACAAATTTGGAAATTTGATGTAAAGGCCAAAGTTCAGCAATCTAGCTCAAAGCGTTTTTGAGTTACCTTTTTCACAGACAGACAGACAGACGGACTTTTTTTGAAAATGTGTTTTTAGAACCCGAATAGGTCTAAAACGTGGAGATTCGTCAAAATCTGGACTTAGAATTTTTTAACGATTGCTATACTTTCTCTGTGCTACTTATAGAGAAAGTAATAAATGTTTGAGCATGTACTTATCTATCTACATATATAAAGTTAGTGTATGTGGCACGGAAATCGCTCTTATTACTTATTGACGAATGGCAACACTCAAATGTAAAAAATTACGATACGAATGTTTCAGACTGCTGCAATGAACGTTTTTACCTCTGTATTTAATTGAACGCTTCTCTAATTAATGAAGCTGCAAGTTATTATTAAAACTGCTTTAAATAAGACTCACCATAGACTCTATTCGCTCAGCAGAAAGAAGATGTAAATGAAATTTTGAAATAGACATCGAACAAAATTTAATCGAGCATGAAAATAGTTTCAATCATTGTCAAATGGGTAATTACTAAGATTCATCTATGAAAATTGATGGCCATATCTCCCATGACTATTATCTCATTAAAATGGTTGTTGTGTTATTTTAAAATTCAAAAAATTATCTTTTAATGATATTAATGTCATTTCTGTTCAATGAAATCTTATGTTATACACAATTTGTGGTAATTTTCCATGTTATAATGAAATTCAAACTCGTGCATCAAAATATTCAGTTGCATGCTTTCTTACTAATGTTGATTTAAAAAAAGTGCTTTCTTTAGACATTAATTCCGAAATAATATTTTTATTCGCGCCTTATTTCGTAGTATATATACTTATTTAATTAGCACGATTTAATTTTTTTTTATTTATACAGTTAAATTCATGCTTTCCGGTCTTATCAAATAAAAAATTGATTTTTTTTAACTTTGCATTCCCCGTTAATGTTTAACAGCCTAACAAATCAATAGTTTGTGCAAAAAAGCTGATCACCAAAGGAGGCTAGTGCTAACGAAAATGATGTGTTGTTATGACTTAGACACTTTACAAGCCCAGATAACTATCAGCGATTTAAGCCGAATGAATGTCTTTTTTTTTTTTTTCAGTAGCGCCAACTATGGCCAAAAATATGACTTAGCTACTCACATGTCACAACCCTTTTTACGGGATGAACTTCATTCATACATTTCATTTACTCATCCACAGATCGTAATTTATACCTGAACCAAAGGACGATCACCTCTAAACCAGTGCCCCCAGTGGTATTACTCTCGACATGGAGGACTTTGTTACCATGATATATTTATGCGTACACTAGCCACCATACACACGGAACTTTGGCCGGCGGGTTTCGAACTCGCAACTGAATGGATGTGAATCCTACACCATACCAACCAGGCTATCCTGGTCTTCAACTAAAATAATAGAAGAATTAATGTTTTTAATTAAATTTAGACTCCTATTTATAATAGGGACTTAAATATCCGCTTGTCTAATTTACTTTTGGTGACCATTCCATCAACTCTCCTCATTCTCTAAATTGGTTTAATTGATCATTCTACATAACTTCTATAATCTAATATGGAAGGGTGGAGAATATTTTAAATGTGGTAACTCATAGAGATTTTAAGTTTTTATTCTTCAAAAAAAAATATTGTCCGTAGCATTCAATATCTTCTATTCTAAACTTACACTCAAATTACTAATGTTAATAACTCTTCATACTAAAGTAAGTCTTTATAATTTGGAATCAAAATATTCCTGCTCAATTTGAATTTTTGAATCAAAATATTCTTGATCAATTTTTTTGGTTCCTCCTTACAAAATTTAAAAATATATCATCTATAAACATTTTTTACTTTATTGTGATGTTATTTTCAACATTCAAAAAGGTATCAACTACCTATAATTTTTTTACAGCTTAAATTACCTACAAAACATTTTACTTTCTCATTCCTCATTTAAATTTTAGTTAAATTATTGACAACTTGTAAAAAGTTATTCAATTTTTTTTTAATTATTCCTAGGAAAAAATTCCAGTCGAATCAAGGATTAAAAGCGGGAGCACAAATAAATTTTAAATTGAAAAAATGGAATTTGATTTACTTATAGTTTAGATTTTTTAAATCAATTTTAATCGTTTTCATTGCGCTCGTAACATTATTTTTGAGCATAAAACATTCCGTGCAATTATGTGATAAAAGTTTCTAGTAATTGTTTTCAACAAAACTGTAAAATTTCCCCTAGAAAATTTATACCTTTTTTTCATAAACAAAATTTTTTAATTTTTTTTAAAGTATTATATTATAATAGTGAGTATTTTCTATAAAATATTAAGATAGACAGGATTACTGGATTTTTTTTTCGATTACATTCGTATTATGGCACATTTTATGTTTTTCTTCGTCATATATTTAAAAAAAACTAATATACATATATTTTTCTCTATGATTAATTGGATCTAAACTTTGATATAGATAAACAATTAGATGCCAAGACAAATAACAAATTCTATTCCACTATCTTGTTGTAGGTTATCTCATTAACGTATGAATGAATAGAAAAACAGATAGACTGAATTGTACTGAATTTAGACCATTTTCCAAATTTCATTCATATAGTTAGTTCTCTTTTTGAATTATCGTATTTTTGATTTTAAAGAAGTTTAAAATACTAATATTCATAAAAAACTACAACTCTAATTTTTTAAAGAATGCAATACTTTATACTTGTTTAAATTAAGAAGAAAGATAGCAATGTAATTCAAATTTTTATCTCTTTTTAAATAAAAGAATGTAATATAAGTCTTTTTAACTGATTGATAGGGATTGTTTTCTATTTATATAAGCAGGCGCAAGTGGCAGATGAATTTCTTTTTCCTAAAAGCGACAAAAAAAGAATTCCGGTATAATTGGATTCAAAAGAATTTATTATCACGTGATGTATTTAATTAGAACATTTTACATACAAACGGTATCAAAGTATTTTAAGCCCAGAAGCTTTCTTATATTTTTGTTAGTATCATCACACTGAACAATCATATAAGTATTAGGATAAAATTTTAAAATCTGCTCATAATATGGATTCATTCAGAATATACAAATCAAGTACGACTAAAAAGTCGACTTTTAAAAGGTAATTTTGCTATTTCACAGACATTTTATAAAATATTATATTCAAAAATTTTAGCAGAAGCCTTTATATAGTTTTTTAAGATTCGTAAAATGTCGCTTTGTATCCAGCCTTCTGTGGAATTAAAGAATAATAGCATCTTGAATGTTTTCCTTCATTTTTAGAATCTTATCAATCTTAGATTTCCTACCCTTTTGTTACTCCAATATTCACATCATTTGAATCAAAATCATATTCTGAAGAACTATCATTATCTGAATCACTAGAATAGATATTGGCTGGAGAAGCAAATAAATTATCATTACAAAATTTAACGGGAAATTTTCCTTGACTAAAAATTACTTGATTTTGACCTTTACAAGATTTTACGAAAGTAATAATCAAAATTGGAGAAGAGAATAAAGGAATTGAAAACAATTTAATATAATTAAGCATTAGTAATTTTTATCTAATTCTATTAATAGAAATATTTTTACAAATAAAAATATAAAAATTAAAATGAAATCTACAATCGCAAATTTCAAGTTATCATGTGAGAACATTATTATTTTTAAGTCATTATTTGTCTTCATTAATTTAAGTCATTAACCCGTTTAAACCGGTTTGAAACAATCATGAAACTTCTCTATAGGTCTCTATCCCTCTCTCTCTCTCTCTTTATATATATATATATATATAGAGAGAGAGAGAGAGAGAGATATATATAGATAGATAGATAGATATATAAGTAACCAATCTAAAGTAAGAAATAGTTTGAAAACGAAAACAAAACAGTTTCGAAATCGTTTCGAATGTTTTTTATCTAACAATTTTTACCTAAATTACTGTTAGCTTTGTGTTTTTAATAAGCGGGAATCACAATCGATAGCTTAAAATTTTCTTGACTGTTGATGGTATGTTCTTGCCTTTTCGTTTTTTTCTTTAGTGTTATTTTATGGTATTTTGGTTTTCATTGTTTTTTTGTTATTGTATTTTTACTTATTTGTTGTTTTGTATTTTCCTTTCTGTTAAAATGGTATATCTCTTGGGCCTAATTTCAGGGGATTTTCGGGTCACGAAGGAATTATTATTAGACTTAATTGTCTGAATTTCCTTAACAGAAAAAATCCCTTCTTTTGAATCCCTGCCTGAGGGTGACCCTTGAAAAAGTCTTCAGGCAGGTTTCTTTTTTATATTTTTTTATTTGGTTTATTTATTTTTCCTATTAACTTGATTTTATACTTTTGTATATATATATATATTCAACTTTCATTTTCAATTTTTCTAGCTGGCAAACAAAGTTTTGGAACTCCACGGATTTTGAGATGAAATAACAGCTATGATGTCATAATTTTGCATCAACCTTTTAAAAACGCATCTGCTTTCAAAGAATAATAATGCAATACTCGTAAAAGCAGGTAAAAAAATATATGCAATTAAAAGATAATGATGGAAATCGCCATTTATGCTTTATTCATTGCCTACGTGATTTCGAGCTTCAATATTCATTGCCAACACTATTTCGAACTTTAATACCCCCTAACCAGAACAACATCTTGTTCTCACATGATAATAGAAACTCAATTAAATAGCATTATGTCACAAATTGAGAATTTCAAGCTTCAAAGTCAATTATCACTTAACATCTTTTAAACTGTGCAATATTACATAATCACAATTAATTTGCATAATACCCAGTTAAACTGTTTGGTTATCATATGACGTCATTTGACGTTCCCAGTCAACAACACATGACTATCGATAGTCAACTCCGGTCATTAATGTGTTAAGAATGATTCTATATTTCAAATCAGTAACCAAACTCAATTGAATGTTCTAAATAAACATTCGAAAACTTGCCCTTGTAGTCAAGAATTTTTTTCATATAAAGTTAATAAGTTGAGATCAAATAAAATGAAACAATGTCATCTTATTTTTATTGATAAACAAGAAAAAAATAGCATGCAGTGAACAGAAAAGATTTAGAGATATAAATGTAAGTCCAGGTCACGCTTCAGTTACGTAATCGAAATGGATCTAAAAGCACAATGGCATTAGGTACGAACACACGCAATAAACTACCAACAAATGAAATTCCAAAACGGAAACGAAAAAAAAATTACACATAGCGTAAATTGGGACCGTTTTTCTGCTAGATAGATTTCTTTCTGTAACGTTTTCTCTAGATATTTTTCTCGGTATTATATATTAAGTGTGAGAACTCTTTAAAAAAATTTCACCTAATTTTTACCAAAATTGTTCACAGCACAAATCCAGTGACGACTTTCTGACCTTCTGAGAAATTCCATTAAAGTATCCAATAGCTACTATTTGATTTCATAAATGTGCTCCAGAATTTTTTTTTAAAAAACTGGCTGGTTTAAATGTGTTATTCTACAGATATTGAGGGCTATAAAAGGTTGGGGAACAGACGTTCGATTAGAATAACTTCGGACTAACAAACAGTTGTATAGTTCTCTTAGCTCAAGAAATTCGACGTTTGTGAAATGTCTTTAAAGGTATGTTTTTCTTTGTGATATTGTGGGCTGTGTTGAAAACTAACGAAACTCCTTTTTTTTTCATAATCCTTTATCAGATTATTGACGATTACTATTGAAAGAAATTATCTTAAAATTATTACTAAAAGAAATTTACCTTTAAATTATTACTAAGAGAATTTTTTAAAAAAATCTCCTTTTAAGACAGGAATTTCATAGAAAAAGCAATAAAATATTTACACCCTTTCCAAATTTATGAAAGCTTAAAATTTGTTGCGCCTTTTGATCATTTGTGACGCTAACGATACTTTTGGTGATGGTATCTTGTATTTGATACGGTAATACTGTTTGGTATGGCATATCTATCCAAACCTATAAATAAAGTTCTCACAATAAAAGGGAAAAGTTACCTTTTCTTTTGATAAAAACAACCTTGGTATACCTAGAAAGTTTGTTTCAGTATACATAAAGGTAGAGTGCTTTCGGGTAGGACTTTCTAAACTTATTCACATTTGTGTTTCGCAGGAGAAAACTTTCTACTACGCATTTCTTTCTACTTTCTAATGCTGATAGTTGAGAATGCAATGAGAAGAGTGTGCGAAAAGGACATCTTTCTTAGTTTCCTGTTCCTAAACCATGTCTTAAAATACAATACCAGAGTAGGTAGTAGATAGCTACATTTTAATGGTAAAGTATATGCATTTGCCCCAAGAAATGCAAAATTCAGTGGTTCAAACCCTATATTACCAAGTGGGTATACTAAATGCCTTAACTTTTTGCATTAATTAATACAACTAAATAGGTGGTAAAATTCTTCCTAATCCTATTTAGCTTTGCATACCAAACCAATTCTTTTTAAAGGACTTCTGGTAAACAAATTCGTACTTCCTACTGTATTTTAGTAATTTAAAAAAAAACTAATCAAGGGTTAATGATAAAAGAAAAACGGGACACTTTTTGTAAACAAAGAATTCCCTTTATATCAATAAATTTAAAATATTAAGGTGGTGCAGACTTTACATCAATATATAATAGAATGCCTTTCCATCCTGATCTTTTAAATCAAATCCACGTTTGTCTTTCGCTGAAAAAAAATTTTCTACGGCTGGTGTGGTTTGGAAGTTTGGAGAGTGTGTTCCAGCTCAGGTGTCATCCTTGTCATCTGACCGCGCTTCAAAATTTCAGCTCCAAAATAGTGCTAATGTTAGTTTAAAAACGGGACATTAACATAACTAAACTAAACTCTAGTTCTCGCGTTCTCCATACAGTATTTCCTGCCTTAAATTTTCTTCTGCAGACTACTCAAAACTTGAATACAGATCTCAGCATAATTTGTGGATTGTGATTCCCTATTGTATTTACTCGATAATCTACATTTTTATATGATAAATTATTATTTAGAGAATTTATGTTTTGTGAAGTTGCATTAGGAGTCAATAACCTTCTATTTCACACAAATGGCAAACAGAATTAAAGCATCATTTTTCAGTCTTTTAACTTAAGCAAAAGATTCTTAGACAATTTCAGATTCCAGTTATCGATATATGTTTCAAGACATATGGATACATAAATTCTGGGGGGGGGTCTAATAGTTATCAAAGATAAAAGTTCTTCAATTAATGATTGATTACTTGCATTTTATATATATTACTTGTTACTCATTAGCAAATATGTAACAACGATTGTTCTAATTTAAAATGAGTGATCATTTCAAAAGATATATCTAATCCTTTCAGTAACTTTACTTTTTTTCCTGTTTTGTTTGTTTATAATGTTTCCTTCCGAAATATAAAATCAATATTTTCAATTAGTTCTCTTTTTTCGAAAGTAAATTTAATTAAAAATAGCTTTAATTATGAACATGTTATTATCTAATTCTTTAATAATGTGATTTAAGATCATTTTAATTCAAAGATTGCTTAGAAAGAGAATTTTTTAACCAATTGAAATGGCTGATTTAGAATAAGACAAATTAAAAAGCATCGTCTTAATAGATATCTAATTTTTCAAACAGAAAGATATTTATTTCAAGCATTAAAAGTTTTTTTTAAAAAACTTGATTTTTTGATATTTATGAAAATATGTTCTTCATCTAGGTAATTCTGATCCTTGCAGTAGCAACACTTGCAGCTACTGCTCCATTCGCTCCCATTGAAGAAGTAAGTGTCAACAAATTACTTAAAATGCCCTAAAAATTATAATTTATGAAAACTATTATAATATAAAAAATATTGGGTAAGATTTTTTGAATATAAAGAATTTTGAGTCCGTTAATCATTTTTCTAATGTAGAATTTAAAAATCACAGTTTAAATTAAATGATACTGTATGCCGTGATTCTCATTTCTCCAATAAATTTTAAATAATATGTCTTATAAATAAAATCATTTATTTAAAGAAGAAGAACGCTTCGATCAACTAATCAATTTTTAAAACAGTTACTTTAATTAAAAAATATTATTAATTTTTTAAATCCTTTTTCTGCATTTCTTATATTGATTTATACAAATTTAAACACCTTTTACTGGAAAATAAAATCATAAGGTAGTTATTTTATTTGTCCTAAAGTAAACTGCTTTCAATTTGTATTTCATTCAGCAATTTATTATACCCTATTTAGATTCATAAGCCATTGCCATATTCTTTTGGATACAAAATCAAAGACAAGCACGGAGAACAACATCGTGAAGAAACAGGTGATGGCGTTGCCGTCGTGAAAGGCAGCTACGGATTCACTGACGAAAGAGGAATCCATCGCCAAGTACACTACGTAGCAGACAAGGCTGGTTTTCGCGCAGAAGTCAAAACAAATGAACATGGAACCGCCCCTTTCGATCCAGCTCACGTTAAGATGATTTCTTCAGCCCACCCTTACCTTGGAGGTGCTGGAGCTAAAGTTCTTGGTGGTCCAGCCCTGGCTGGTCTGGAAGCCGCTAAATACCTTGCTTCTGCTTTGGCCGCTGAATCTCCTGCTCTTTTTGGCAAACCAGTGCTGGCAAGTTTGGAAGCACCAAAGCTTTTCGCTGCTGATTTGTCTGCCAAATCTGCATTTCTAGGTGCTCCTTTTGCTGTTGGAGGACTGCCTTTAGCAGGACCAACCGTTTACGCTGAACCTTTACTTGGAGGAGCAATCACAGGTTATGACAGCAGATTTGGAGCTTGATACCGACCTGGGCAAAGATAAATAATTGAATAGTTCAAATGTTATTTCATTGATGAATTCCATATTTCTCAATGGTGTAAATAAATTATTTGAGGGTTCAAAAATGCAGTATCTTTTATTGATATTTTCCTTTATTTTTAATCTATATTTATCATCTCAGTTACGCTATAACTTCCTTTTTTAGTTTATTTATCCTCTCTTGATATTTTATCCAGTTTTATTTATCTCTCAAATTTATTAAACTAATCATTATAAACTCAAACATTTGGATGAAAAATATATGGCCCTTATAAAATCTCAGAAAGTAACACTTGTGTTGCTTTACATGCTTCAGTGAACTATATTTATTGAGATGGCAAATGTACCAGGTCACAATGTCACGTACATCAATAAGGAGTGTTTTAATAATCCTTTAAGATAGTTTATTCAGTGTTCCGGTATATATGAATGGAATCAATTCCTAGTATTCTATATACAAATCACAAAATCACACTTAGCTAACGACACGTTATCCTAATCCCTGCAAAGATACAAAGTCCGTTTTAATTCTTTTCTTTAAATAAACAAATAAAAATTCAAAGGATTTCAAAATTAAATTCGTTCGAGGACTAGCTAGATGAAATTTTGTAGCTAATTTTCAGCAAAAATATATAGTCAATATTTGGATTAAATATGTCCAAAGATGTACAAATAATCTGTGTGGGTAACTAGATATGAATGATATTTGCCAACTTTTTAATCAAGCTTTCAAAACATACAACCTTCTTTTATATGCTTTTAAACATTTGCTCTTTCTTTTGAAAATAAATTCTATAAATATAAAATGATGATCATATAATTCTTTTTAAACGTATTATTGTGACTATCTTGGTGGATATTAAAGTTTAGAAAAATTATAATCTGTTAAAAAAGGCATTAATAATCTACAAAATTATCCTATCACCTATTTCGAGAAATAGACAGATTATCATTTCTCACCTAGATAGGATAATTATTAGGAAACTTGTAGTAATCCCATTTCAAATATACCTTCAACATTTCGGTATATTAGCATATAGTGAAGGAAGCTCCCGTTTAAAATATTATTTTAAATTTTCAATGAACAATTATTTTTAATTTACAAAACGTATAGAAGTAAAAATGCTGCAAAAAACTACAGATAAATCTGTCTCTTTACTTACAGTTTCGTTTTATATTGATGCGTAACTGGCATTCTATACTGAGCTTTCAATCAAAAAATAATTATAACAATTAACTCGAAAGCACTGAGCATTTTTCATTCTATGAAACACCATGACATATTCCACTTCCTCATGCCGCACACATGATCATCATTAGAGCAATAACACACTTCATTCCTCATGCCACACATGACCACCACACAAACATGCACAAAATCACCACTACAAAATTCTTTATTCCCTACATCGCACGTACCACCATCACCCTAAACACAACGACACACTTTATTCCCCACGCCGCACACACCACCACCACTAAACACAATTCATTACACACGCCGCAGACGCCACCATGACATAATTCACTATACACTCCACAGACACTCCCACTACGACACAATTCCCTACACAGGCCGCAGACACCGCCACCACGATATAATTCATTTCGCATGCCGCAGACACCGCCACCACGACTTAATTCACTGCACACATCGCGGACACCAACACTACGACACATTTGACTACGCTCGCCACGTATCATAGAGAAAAAAATTCACAAACAGCTGACACTGCTATGAAGAAATTCCCATCTCGCATTTTACACCGGAACACAACTCTCATTGCACCTGACACATTTATATTCCACAAATCTCGGTATTTTTTTGGGGGGGGTTGTTTTTAAACAGATGCACAGCTTTTCACTACTTATATCTGCACAAGAAGAACTCTATAGTGAACATATCTAAAGGCAAATTGCATACTACAATTTTCCATCATACTGACATACCATAGTTCTCCACTACAGAGCACGCAGGTAATTTTATTTCTTATCGCCTATCACATCTCAAAACATGGATTACATCATTTTCTAGAATTAGGACATCAGTTTCCCAAATATTTGATACGTATCAGTAAATTAATGTCTAGATGAAACGTTTAGAACAAAAAAAATACAGATCTAAGAAATCTGTATGAGTTGGAAGGCCTTGTATTTGTTTGATAAATCTATGCCTAGACACCTTTTTTACCCTAGATTAAGCAATAAGATTATTTTTCGAAAAGAAATTGCGGAAAAAGTTAAGTACTACATACAACCTGCACTAATCAATAGAATGGGATGAATTATTTCGTGACCCTTGATTAAAGAAGTAAAATTGGCATTTGAAAATGTTGAATTTGATTCTATATTTAACGAAAAAAAGGTTGGAGGCGGAAATAATTTTAAACTTAAATTTTTCTTCACGATTCGGAAACTAAACTTAACATTTTATATCATGAAAATACTTTTTTTAATAAAATTCTGTGACTGTTGTTCATCATTTCGTACTATTTTAGGAAAGTGATATTATGAAAAAGAGCTAAATTCCTGTTTCAGTATCAGTTATTCTCTGTCCAAAATAATTTTTTAAAAATCAAAAAAAAGACTTATTTTTGATGTCAAAATTTGACCGAATCACTATCTGTAAAATTAGTTTCTTCATAACATAGCTAATGCAAATTCTAAAAAAAGTTGATATAGTTTTTTTAATGTAATTATATTTCTCCCAGCTAGAAGCGATGGAAATGTATTGAAAGAAACTCTTTCTACAAGTAATCATCTCTTTGATTCTTTCACAAATGCTGCACTTTGATAAAGACTTGATCCAGTTATAACACCAAAGAATAAATATAACGAATTAATATAGATATTTAAATAAAATTTTCCCACATTCATTATCATTAAAAAAATAATTTAAAACTTCCCATACTTTGATTACCTAACTTTCCAGAATCTTGAAAACTTCTCTTCATCTAAAATTATATTACTCCTTTTCTAGTTTTCTTTTCGTAGATCATTGTGGCAGCGATAAAGAAAATTATAATAATTTCGCATCCCATATAAGAAATTTAGAAGTCAATTATTGAAATAAAGCCAAAGTACATTGTTTATACATTGTCCAAACTAAA
Organism: Argiope aurantia; assembly: GCA_026543865.1. Lineage (NCBI taxonomy): Eukaryota > Metazoa > Arthropoda > Arachnida > Araneae > Araneidae > Argiope > Argiope aurantia. The sequence goes on from JAPMOR010072845.1 coordinate 43,034, forward strand.
TTTATATTTTTCTAAATACCTACAGTTTTACACTTTGAAGATTAAAGCAAATATTCAGTTATGGTACTAAAAATTTTTTCTTAAATAACTAACCCCAAAAGTGTTGGCAAATAGCAAAAATAAGAATATCTTGATCTTGAAATTCTAGATGAATTCTCTAGTAGTTCAGTAAAAAGCTAGATTATTTACTAGATTCTACTAAAACGCTATTTAGTTTTAATTTATGTACTGAAAATAAGAATCTTGAGATTTATTAATTAAGTATTTATGGTTAGAAAGAAGTTGCCATTTAACAAATGATATTGATGAAAATTTCATATATGAGTTTCAATTATAGGAGAGACTGGTAATAATTATAGAAAGACGGGTAATTATAGGAGAGACGTGCAATAATTTTTTGGAAAAAGGCTTGTATTTTTTTATTAGCCGCCTTCGGCTACAAGCTGGTTCGGCAGGAATAATGCTCTCTAAAATTAAAATTTCAATTAAATATTTATGTACCTTGATCTCTTAATAACATTTTCAACAAAATATTTTTAAGTTTTTAAGCCAGGTTCTTATAGAGCGCGAACACACACACACACACACATTTGTCTCTGTTATTAGTAAAGGTATATTTGTGATTCTTAATTATAACTATTTTTTCATAGTTTAACTATTTATTCATAAAACGCATAAAAGAAATTCAAATTTTATTAATTTTTGCACCAGAAATATTTTTCCATAACTTGTTAGGTGTTAAAACTAGCCCTGGATATGGAGCAAATTGTAACAATAAATAAATAATATTTAAAATTATTTTCTCTTTGCAATTGTTTTATTAATTAAATGCACAAATCATATTTGATAATAAATGTTATCAAATGATTTATAGTAAAATGCAGGAAAAATATCATTTAACGAATCAGCATAAAATTCAGTATGTATCATAATTAAAACAAGCAAATAATAGACTACTTCCTATTACACACATTCTCTAACCAAATTTTCATTTTAATTATTGAACTCGTTTTCTTTCATGAGTTTTCTGTTTTTAATATTTTGGTATAGAGCCCGGAATGTTTCTGGCTCGAGATCGAATTATTAATTCCGTCAGAATCAAATGTATTCTCTTTGATGTGGCTTGGAAATTTAAAGAGGGGATACCAGTTAAGGCACTAACCTCGTCACTTGTTCAGAATTATGTGCTCTATCTAAAACAGTCCTAATATTCTAATATATTGTCAGAGTTCTTGCACACATCTTCGCAAGCTAGAGAAAAATCATTCTCTTTTTTCTTTCTTTTTTTCAGAATCTATATGTTAGCTCAAAATTCTCTCTCTCTCTCTCTCTCTCTCTCTCTCTCTCTCTCTCTCTCTCTCTCTCTCTCTTTAGGGTTTTTTCTCTTATATCTCTTATATTATTTTCTTGAATCACTTTTTTTCTTATTTTCGTTTCTCACTATTTATGTCAAAATATTTTTTTCCGTTGCTTTTTTTTCTGTTGTGTCAGTTAGTAAGTTTGTTTTATTATGTAAACCTTTGCTAAATTATTTCCGAAGTTATTCCTTTGGGAGAGACTTTCCCATTAAGGCGCTTGCTTGCAAATATTTAAGGCAAAAAGTCAAACTATATTAATCAAACACAAATCAAGATAAATCTCTACAAACCTGCTCAGTGATTTTGTACAATTTGCCCCATCACATAATTCCAGATATTTCTGTTGATTAAGAAAAAATATTGGAATCGAAAAAAAATTAAAGCAGCTTTTTTTAATACATAAGCAAAATAAACAAAGAAAATTGTTTTGGGAAAGTTTAACAAAACTTATCGTCAATCAAAATTTTCTTTTTCGTTAATTAACTAAAACGAAGAACAGGCTCACAATTTCTTACTACCCACTTTGGTTGTGTACTAACTGTGTGGATGTAACAGAATCTATCATAAGAATCATATTAGGGTATCCCATAAGTTTCTTTCCTATTTCTAAAATGAAATGAATACACAAAATTTGCTGTTTAAGATATTTTTTTCTTGTTATATGAGAACCCTTTTGCTGCATTACTTTCTTCCATCTATCAAGAAGACTCATTATGCCTTCTTTACAAAATTGTTGTGTTTTGGACAAGAAATAATCCTCGAGATGCTCTTTTATTTCAATGACGGATTTAAAACGCTTATCGAGAAAAGAATTGTTTAAGGACAGAAAGAAGTAATAATCAAATGGAGCGAGATCTGGTGAATATATAGGATGTGGTAAAACATCCCAATCAAACTGTAAGAATTTTTCTCTTACGACTAATGCAATTACGTGGCTTACGACTATGGGGTCTCGTTTTGTCATGATGAAAAACAACGCCTCGTGGGTTCATTAATTCTGGCCGGGTTTTTTTTATGGCAGGTTTCAATTGATCCATTTGATGACAGTATTTCAAAGAATTTATTTTTTCACTTTGAGGAAGGAGCTTGTAGAAAATTACGCCTTTCCAATCCCACCAAATAGACAAAAGAAGTGTTTTGGGGTGTAGTCCCAGCTTTGCGACAGTTTAGAGCTATGGGACGACTGAAACCGATGACATAGACGGCTAATAGATAAATCTCCATGTTTGCATCAGCAGAGCCAGATAAGGCCATTCATAGAGTAATAAAAAAGAAACTTTTGGGACAATATAATATTTAGCAAAGATTCAAATTAAAAATTTTTTTAATCTCTGCGTATAGAGCGTTTTATAGATTGCCCCTGTTACAACTAGCCCCGAAATTCCCTGCTTATAATATTAAAATGTCTAAAATCATTATGAGCTTCATATGCAGAAATTGTATTCTCGCATAATCTATTACCTCTATTAATCCGCTTGCTGCAGGAAACGGTAGTTAATTTTTATAAACTTCCCATTCTTTTCCGATTTTACTATAAATTTCTTAAAAAAAATGTCTTTGTATACGGCAGTCAATTTTTATAAATTTCCCATGCGTTTCGATTTTTCTATAAACTTCTAAAAAAAGTATTCTTTATAGATTGTTTATAAGTTGAAATCAAATGCAAAGAAAGTTTGGTTATGAGAGATAAATTCCAAGTCACGCTTCAATTACGTCGGAGGAAAAATCTGATATTACAATGTCATTACAAGCAATCACATACCACTGAATATTTGAAAAGGAATTTTTAAAAAAATAAAACATTAAAACTATGCTTCAAAATGTCGTTTGATAAATAATAGTGGAATTTTATTTCCATAATAGAATTAAATAAAAGAGCCTGGGAACTAACGCATGATAATGACATTTATTAGCCAGTGTTTTGCTTAAAATAACTGTGTCAAGTTTGCAGTTTATGGCATTGTGAAAAAATATCATTAAAATCTCAATTATAAACATTATTTCATAAATGGGCCCCGAAATATTTTCTCAGAGATCTGTTTCGCAGCCTGATTTTATAAATTCATTTATTTGCAGGGGTATAAAAGTAAGTTGAAAGCATATTCTATCAGAATAACATTTGGTTCGCTTTTAGTTCCTTAGTTCTCTTGGCAACATTTCTATACTACAGAAAATGTCTCTAAAGGTATATTTACTTTTGAATTTGTTTGCTGGAAACTTTTGAATTCTGTTAACTAGCATAATATATGAAATTTCATTTTATTTATTTGAGTTATGAATATTTTTAATTCATTACTTGTGATAAATTTTATTTATATATGCATTCAAGTCTGCTAAGTCAATTTAAAATTTTCTCTTTTCTTTACAAATAATACTAAAAGACTTTTTATACATGAGTCTTTTTCTTTTAACAGTAATTTCAAAACAGGCAAATATTCAGTGTTTTGTTATAATCTTTTTGACAACTTCAAGCTTATAATTTTTTTGCATTAATTTTTTTTTATAATCAGTGGACATTTAAGCAAGTTATATGTTTCTAAGAACAGAGTACTGGTTGATTTCATGTATTTAACTGATTTTACAATCACTATATTTACTATATATCTACATATTTATATGTTATTGATGAATATTTGAGTGACTAATGGCATCGACAACTTCTTTTTAAAAAAAATAATTTTTTAATCAATAAAGTATCAAGAAATCTATTATAATATTGACAGCTTTCTTTCTTTTCAAAATAATTTATTAGTGAATAAAGTATCAAGAACTCATTTTCCAATGCACTTTCAGAAAATATCATGCTTCTTTGCATTGTATTGTTATAAGTCTTTACTCAAATATGGTTTCATTTTTTTAACTATCTTGCTATGAAATTAATATTTAAAACGAAACTACATATTATTCATTGTATCCATGAATAGTTTTTCGAAAACAATTTGATTTTCCTTTTCTTTCAGGCTACTTTAATTCTAGTTCTGGTAACCTTTGTGGCAGCAGTTCCCTTTTCTCCGATTGAAGAAGTAAGTACCGTTGAAAAGTTACATTCACCCAAGTCAATATCACCATAAACTAAATCATCAGATTTCTTGCTTTATTCCATAAAATGGAATACGGTTGTCTGTAAATAAAATGCTAAAATATTGCAATTAACAATATTTTGATAGTGACTAGTTAAAATATATAAGATATACTGACTATGACTCTATTATTTATTTTTGATTTGTTTTTTATGATAATATGCATTTTTAACTTCATGAGGCATTCTTATTAATTCTTTCTATATATATATAGATAGATAGATAGATGGATATACATATATATATAAAGAAAAAAAGCTAATAGATTTTAGTACTATATTTTCCTAAACATGCGAACAAATTTCATTGCGCAGTAGAGCATATAAGTAACTTTCAGTTGGCTTTTGGCTTTTATTCAGAATTTCATTTCATTATGACTTTAAAAAAGATTTTTGACGTTCTCAATAGGTTCTTCAAATGATTTCTAATTATTTTAACAGAAAAATGAATGGATGAAGTTTTAATAGTTTATAATAGTTTGAAGAGACAAATTATCCAAACAAATTATCCATAAAATTTTCGGTTTTTAATGTAAATTTCTTTTTTATAGGTATTCATTTTATTTACTTTTGTTTCAGATTCATAAACCGTTGCCATACTCTTTCGGATACAAAATCAAAGACAAGCACGGAGAACAGCATCGTGAAGAAACAGGGGACGGTGTTGGAGCTGTGAAAGGCAGCTACGGATTCACAGACGAAAGAGGAATCCATCGCCAAGTACACTACGAGGCAGACAAGGCTGGTTTTCGCGCAGAAGTCAAAACAAATGAACATGGGACTGCCCCTCTCAATCCAGCTCACGTTAAGATGATTTCTTCTGCCCACCCTTACTTTGGAGGTGCTGGGGCTAAAGTTCTTGGTGGACCAGCCCTAGTTGGTCTGGAAGCAGCTAAATTCCTTGGAGGCCCAGCCTTTTCTGATCTGGAAGCAGCTAAACTTATTGGTGGTTCAGCACTGGCTGGTGTGGGAGCAACTAAATTCCTTGGTTCTCCAGCCCTGGCTAGTCTGGAATCACCTAAAGTCTTTGGTGCGCCAGCTCTGGCTGGTCTGGAAGCAGCTAAAGTCTTTGGTGGTCTATCTCTGCCTGGTCTGGAAACAACTAAATACCTTGGAAGCCCAGCTCTAGCCAGTTTAGAAGCGGATAAGTTCTTTGGTGCTGCTTTGACTGCTGAATCTCCTGCTCTTTTTGGTGGACCAGTATTGGAAAGTTTGGAAGCACCAAAGTTTGTTGCGGCTGATTTGGAAGCTAAATATCCATTCCTTGGATCACCTTTGGCTGTTTACGGACCAGTTGGCTATGCCGAACCTTTGATTGGAGGAGCAATTACAGGCTATGATAGCAGATTTAAAGCATGATATTAATGTGGGCTCGAATAGTTGATTGAATAATCTAAATATAATACAGCTTTTAAAATAATTGATTTCCAAGAATATAAATAAAGTATTTGATACTAGCAACAATGTTGTTGTCTTTGAATCAAGCATTTTGGGATTTTTAGTTTATTGAATTCATTGTATTTATCTACATATTTTAATAGTATGAGTTGAAATAAAATCATTAATTTAAGAAAGCAAACAAAAGAAATTCGGTGGCATCACGTATTGTACCAACAAAGTTTTTGTATTTCTTGCTCTTCTCAATGGATTCATTTTTCTTGGATCTGTTGTGCAAGAATCTTCATTTATTCTTACTGGCTGTTATAAATGCTAAATCCTGATCGATAAGGAATGGTCCCTCCTCACTCAATGTATTTTCTCTTTTCTTTCTGATGCTTGGTGACGTTTATACTCTTTGGGCTTTTTTTATATAATCATACCTTGAGCCTAATTAATTTCTAATCAACAAATATAAAAGAGTAACTTCGCCGTTAGATGCGGAGACAACGAATATTTCAATTAGAAAAGAATAAAAAGCATAGATTTATCGTTCCTTTTTGACAATCCCCCTTGTAACATGATATCACAATCTCTATAAACTTGTAATCTAATAGTTATATCATATTAAATCTCAAAGTTATTGATTTAAATCTAATATATTTTTGATATTATGTCCTCTTCTTTCGAAGACTCTTTCGCAACACATCACATATTAGATTGCTAATGCATTTGAAATGACAAAATATAATGTCTTATATTTATTTGCCTGTGTAATTTACAGAGCAGAAATCTTTTTTATGTTAAAATCAGCAATGTAATACAAAAATTGCAGTTGGAAAATATGTAATGTCACCGCAAAATGGATATCATCCTGCATGACTGAAACATAAAACTCTCAGAAGATCAGTTAGGTGCAAACATACAATCATAATTTAGCTCCAATATACAATTAAAAAAAAATTACTTTACCAAAAAAACTTTTAAAAGTCAATGATCCTAGTTCTCAGTGATTAGTGAATTTTTTTCAGCATTTTTCAGTGTTTAATCATTTCCGTATGAATAAACTGAGGAGTTAAGGAGAAAACGTCAAGAATCAATTTTGTATGCAATCTACACATGCTTTAGTTCAGATTGTAATAATGAATTCTAAGTTCATTGGACTCTTGATAGCTAATTTCAGTATGCTTAGCTGCTTCTTATTATAAGAATATCTTAACCGTCCTCTATGAAATTTCGTTGAAAAAATATTCCATAGATATATTCCATTTCGTAAAAAAAAAAATCCTTTTTTTTTTTTTTTTTTCCCTCACAGGACCAAAATTACTTTCTTGTGTCCCTAAATGATCATCCTTATAATCCCTGGAATATACAAATTATGGACGGAGAATTTATTTAAAGAATAACACAACAGCGAAAATGAGATAATAATGCATTCCTGTTGCGAAATGGGTGCCTGCATGCCATTAATGAACATTAAAGTTAATAGTCCGCCAGTAGCAAATATGAATTACAAACGAGTCTATTAGATTGCAATCTTTATCGGTTTTTAATAGGTAATTAATTGCCGATAAATGTTTAATACGTAAATATTGGAAACTGGCGAAACTGGCTTTCTTTTCAATGAGAAATGGTAGAAGATTTGAAAAAGTTTTCAACTGTTTTTGATAAGACTATCGGGCGGTTTAATTCAGTTTAGTTTAGTTTATTTATATTAACGTCCAGTTTTAAAGCAACACTAGGGCTATTGTGGGACATACCTCATAATTTTGAACCGCGATCAGACGATGACACCAGCGTTGGCTTCTTAGAAATGATTTATCGTTTAAATGCGTGAAAGTTTATCCATTGAAGACGAGAATAAATAATTTTCATATGTGTTGCTTTAAATTATAAGTCTTAGTATGAATAAAATATTTTTTTAAAAAATCTTAGTATAAATTGTGGTTGTGTGTTTGTGTTCATGTATTTATGTGTGTGCTTTACGTCTCTTCCTAATCGACTACGTGGATTTTAATCAAACATAACACTTTTATTCTTTAGGACAAACGGAAGAATACTGTTAACTTTTTAAAGTAGAAATGTTAATCAAATAATCAATTGATAAGAAATTGATCGAAATTTGTCTGTTTTTCTACGGTAATTTTGGAGTGAATCATCTTATATCATATATTTTAATACCATTTTAAAAATTAAAAATTTTACCATTTCAGGAATAAAAATTTTATTTATTCAGAATATTGTTATTAATTTTTAAGAAATTCGAATGCATAAATTTAATATTAACTTTGAACAACTCTCCCTTCAAATTTCTAATTCTTTGAACAAATGCCTCTAAATTTCTCCATTATATTAATACATATCTTTTCACAAAGTTAACATTTGTTTGAAATCTGGCATAAATCAATCACCCAAGCGAAGGCAAGTAACATTAAACCTTTGAAGTAAGTGAAACAGAAGTTTAATGACAACAGCTGCTTGAGATATTAACTAATACTTTGCCTTTTTATCATAGAAACTTTGGAAAGTATTAGTCCGAAAAACATTTACACTTTCAAAAAAAATTTTTAATGTAACTGTTTGATAATAAAGAATTTCATTTTCAAGCATTTTTTTCTTTTAATTGTTACTAATATTTCAGTAAATTTAGCGCAGATAATTTTGAAATAAGGAAATTGTAGGCATACCTTTGCAGGGAAACATTAAGATTTTGAACTACTCTATCAAATTTTTTTATTTCAGCTTTATTTCAATGCATATATCGGAAATATTTTTGTGAACGTTAATATTTTACTCGAAATTAGTTACGTTTATTAAATAGTCTGTGTTAAAAATATCATAAAGGAAAGGACTTTAATTCCGAACAATAACAGTTACTAATTAGTAACGTAATTAAAATGTAAACAGTCAAACAACAAAGTTCAAAAAATCATATTTTATTGAAGAAGACAACAATGTTAAAAATATAAAGAAAGATTTAAGAAGATGTTAAAAGAAACAGTAGTAGTAGGTAAGATAACAAAGGTAGGTAATAAATGTGTAATAGGTAATAGCTAACAAAGTAGCTTTAAAATTTAAATAATAGTATATGCCAAACGTAAAAAGCGATTTTCTAAATTTTCAAGATAAAGAGATAGAAAAAATGGTATGAGAAACTTATACCATCAGTTGTTATTAACAAATATTGCGAATAATCTAAATATTAGATTACATGCTTGAAAATTTGAGATGAAAGTATAACAATCAGGAGAAATTTAAAAATGTATTTACATGCTGATCTATGAAAACATTTGTTTTATTTACAAATAAATCAAAAATATTAAATTTTCGTTCCAAATAAAGAAGATTTCCAGTCAGAGAACGTTTACAGGCTCAATCTGACAAATCGGCTGTCGTATCCTCTGATAGCTCCTCCAACTAAAGGTGCTCCATAGTTGACTACACCACCATATCCTCCCAAAAGACCATTGTATCCCAAGGCACCACCATATCCATAGCCATTGTATCCAAGTCCGTAGCCTCCATATCCAATACCATATCCAGCACCCAATCCATAGACAGCTGGAGCAACAGCTACACCAGTTGGGCGAGAAAGAAAGGGTTCAGCTGCACCTCGGGCATATGGGTCATTGGAGATGATCTGGACAGCGGCTGGGTTCTGGTTGGCGGTTCCGGGTTCGTTGGTTTTTACTTGAGCTCTGAAACCGGCATGGTCAGCAACGTAGTTGACTTTACGAGCGATTCCTCTGTCATCGGTGAATCCGTAGCTTCCGACGACACCTCCAACACCATTTCCGGATTCTTCTCGGTGTTGTTCACCATGATGATCCTTTATAGCGTATCCAAACTTGTAGGGTTGGGGGTGATGGATCTGTAAAGAAAGTAACATTAAATAAAACAATAAAAATAAAATCTTCTATCGCAAATTTCAAATCATCATATCAGAACATCATTATTTTGTAAGTTATTATTTGTCTTAATTAATTTAAGTCATTAACCAGTTTAAATCTCTTTCTCTCTCTCTCTCTCTCTCTCTCTCTCTCTCTCTCTCTCTCTCTCTGTATATATATATATGACAACCTTCTGCATTATTTTGTAATAACCTTATTTTAATTAGTTGAAATTATCCCTAAACCAACAATCTTTATCGATTAAACAAACAATATTTTAAATTGTTTGGTTTCATTTTTAAAAACGTTGCGTGAGTTAGGCAATAACACTGTGATTTCCAAGGAAAATACTGCAACAGTAGACGATAGATAATTCAAAAGCTATTCAGTAAAACTGACTCCAAAATAAAACTACATTAGCACACTATAAATAATGGAAAAACTATACTGTGAAAGCCGATTCCAAAATAAAATTACATTAGCAGACGATAGATATTTCAAAAGCTATACTGTGAAAGCCGACTCCAAAATAAAAAAGGAATAAATCAATATGTTTCCTACACATTTTGAAGCTTCAACAATTTGTTGCCTTCAAATCGCTTCAGAAACCTCAAGCCAAAACAATACCATGTTCTCACATGATAATAAAAGATCTTTTTATAATAATAATAAGTTATAAAGAGTTATTTTAATAGCTGCCTTTGGTAACTAGCTTGTTAGCCAAAAATAATTGGTTGTGTTTAGTTATAATTATATCAGTTATGCACAACCTGATGTACGAGGGGTGATCCAAAAAAATGTTTACGAGTAGCAGTATTTGGAAAGTAAAAATTGTGGATGGGAGTATTATATCCAGAGTGGAGACAGATGGTCTAGTTGTCTTAGTCCGGCCGTTCGAGCAGATAGCGGTAGTACTGAGACCTGAAACAGCGACAGTCGCAACAAGATGTCTAGAGAAATGGTCTCGCATAGAGCTGTGAGCTGTGATCCGATTTATGTGGTCCAAGAATGTGTCCGCATCAGACATTCACAGACAAATCATTGAAGTATACGGGGGTGAAGCAATCAGTAGACAACAGGTGGCGAATGGTGTCATTCTTCTGAAGCGAGCAGACAACAAATGTTAAACCGCAATATGGAAACGTTTAGGTGGGAGTCTGGAGCCACCCCTCATACAGCCCCATTGGCTCACAGTGACTATTCTTTTCCCACCATTGAAGAAACACTTATCCAAAACAAGATTCATATCAGACGGTGATGTTCAAAAAGATGCCGAGAACTGGCTCATTAGCCAGGGACCTGATTATTACCAAGACGAATTAAACAAATTGGTCCAGCGGTGTGATAAATGCCTCAACAGATTTGGCTATTATGTAGAAAAGTTACAGCCACATATATTTCTTGATTACCACTTGTATCATGTGTCTATTACCTTTGCTATTTTCTACATGAAATCAACTCTTATGATATCAAAGTGGCATTTAAAACATAATTTACCAAGTAATCTAATATGTACACTTGCATTTTGTCTAGTGCAATACTGCAAAATCACTTTTTTTTCCTTATTTCTTATGTAAAGTGAGCAGAAATAAACTGGTTCTTTGTTTAGCTTTCAATAAAAAAAAATTATTATCCTTTCTTCCGTGTTATTAAATATTTAATAACATGGAAGAAAATTACGGTATTAAATATTTGAAGAAAATAGCTCAAAGTTCATTGTATCAACGAAAGTATTGTTGAAAGTTGTGTAAAAAAATCTCAAAATTTAGAAAAAGAAGGCATAACAGATAAATTGAAATTATTGAAGAAGACGTTTTGTTTATTTTAAATCTGAACCAAAAGTGCGTTTCAATCGTATTATATTCAGAAACTATTACGGGAAAAAATTAAAAATCTCAAATCTCACTTTAATTTTCATTAATTAAAATTTCAAAAAAATGCTCAGAGTTGCACATTTTTAC